>JABLUY010000011.1:0-105000 GCA_013306675.1 Thraustochytrium sp. TN22 | reverse complement strand
CAGCCGGCGTAGGCGCTGACGGCGAGGTATGCGATGGACCACATCCAGGCGGAAAATGATGCAATAGATGCTACGCCGTTGCCGGCCGTGGGCGCCGGCCCGAGCACGAGCGCGCCGCAGCCGACGCAGTTCACGGCGAGACCCACAACGTGCAGCCAGTGCACGGTGACGGCCTGGCGCACGAGCGAGGCCTCCTTTTGTAGCAGGTCGCGGTCCAGCGAGCGCAGCACGCGCCACTCGGATACGCAAAGCACGGCGTCCAGGCAGGACAAGGCGGCCTCGCTTTGCTGCCTGCTTTGATCGTCACCTCCTCCGCGCCCCGGCGCAGCGGCCTCGAGGTCGCCCTTGCCGCCGCGGTAGGGATACGAGTACGTGGGCGACTGTTGCGGCGCGCTGCCCCAGGCGGAGCGCGCGGCGGCGTGCGCGTTGCACGCGGGCCCGCCCGCGTCGTCCCCGTCCTCGTCGTCATGGCCCAGCAACGACAAGGCGTCCTCGCCGTAGACGGATCCCAGCTGGTACGGGCTGAAGTTGTAGGCGTGGGGCGCGAGCGCCGCGGCCTCGCCGCCCGTCGCAAAGGCCGCGGCGAACGGGTTCGCCTCGGCCGCGGTCGCCATGGGAGCCTGCCTTCGCGCTGGCCCGCTGGCCCGCTGGCCTGCGGCGGCGTGCCGGTACGCGCTCTGGTCCACCTTCAGAGCGAATCCCGTCGCCCTCGGCCGGCAAGCAAGCTCGCGAGCTAGGCCGTCTCCGCGCGCAGCAGACCGGCGAGGCGGCGCAGCGCGGCGGCCAGCGCGTCCAGGCAGCCGCGCTCCGAGCGCAGCAGCGCCCGCGCCAGCGCCGCGCGCCGCGGCGAGATTCCGGAGCGCGCCGCCGCCTCCTCCGAGCCCTCCGCGTCCTCGTCCGGGTCTGGCAGGGCGCGGCCGGCGGCCTGCGCCGCGACCAGCGCGGACAGCGCGGCGAGCGCGCGCGCCTCGGCGCTTGGCGCGGCGCAGGGCGCGCCCAGCGCGCAGACGGCCAGCCAGTCCTCGTCGTCCTCGGTCTGCGGCTCGTACACGGTGGCCTCGTCCCGGTCCTGGTCCTGCACGTCGGGCTCGGGCTCCACGGGCTCCACGGGCTCCACGGGCTCCACGGGCTCCACGAGGCGGTCCGCGGCGCGCGCGGCGTCCAGGAGGCCCGCGGGGAAGACGTAGAAGTCGGGCGTGCCGCGATGCACGCGGAAGGTGGCGCCGAAGGCCTGCAGCGGCGCGACGTCCTGCGGCGCGTCGGGCCCGAGGAAGCCGTAATGCAGCAGCAGGTCGGCGTTGGACTTGGCGCCGTAGTCGATGTAGACCGGCGCAGACGGCGCGAGGGCGCGGCCGGCGCGCAGCAGCACGCAGGGCCGGTCCGAGCCGGGCGCCACTGCGCCGGCCTCGAGCGTGTGCAGCTGGCCCGGGCGGTGGTTGAGCGAGTCGAGCAGCGGGACGAGCGCCGCGGTCTGCGGCGCGCGGCGGCCGGCCGAGTCCATGGGCACCCGCAGCGCGCGGCTGCGGTACATGGCGGCGGCCCAGTGCACGAGGCGGCGCGGCACGCCGGCCTCCTGCTGCAGTAGCGCGGCCCAGCGCTCGCGTTCTTGGCGCTCTTGTCGCGCGCGCGCCGCGAGGCCGTCCTTGTGCGCCGGGAGCAGGAGGCGGTCCAGCTCCTCGTCGGTCCAGCTCGCGGCCGCGCTGACCTCGTCCTCGCTGGGCAGCGCGTCCACATAGGCGCTGCGCGGGCCGTCGTGCGCCTGCAGCGCGAGCAGCAGGATGGCTGGCCACGCCTCCTGCGTCTCGTCCCTGGAGAAGCCCTCCTGCACGAGGCGGTGCCTTTTCAAAAACGCCTGCAGCCGCGGGTCCCTGGCGGCCGCGGCCGCGTCCAGCATCGCGTCGGCGGGCACGGCCAGCAGCACGTCGCCTGCCTCGGCGCCCTGCGCCGCCGCCACGCCGCCGACGCCCTCCTCCTGCTGCTCCTCTCCGCTCGCCTCGGCGCCCCGCGCCAGCGCCACGCGCCGCAGCAGGCCGCCCTCGTGCGCGGCCCAGGCGGCCAGCGCCGCCACCGGGTCGCCCGCCATGCCCGCCGCGCCCGGCTCCGCGTGCGGCGCCGAGTCCGAGTCCCAGCCCGAGTCCACCGCGGCGGCGCCGGAGTCCAGGACGGCCGCCAGCACCACCCCGTTCGTGCCTGAGACGAGACAGCGAGCGACAGTGAGTGCAAGCAGGCAGCGCAGGAGGGCGGGCATCCAGCAAAGCAAACCTGGAGCGAGCTTGGCGCAGCGCGAGGCTCGCAGGCGCGGCGGCGGCGGCGCGCGGGCCCGGCGCGCGCGCGGCAGACGGGCTTCGCGCGGCGGCTCGCGGCGGCTCGCGGCGGCTCGCGGCGGCTCGCGGCGGCGGCGGCGGCTCGCGGCGGCGGCGGCGGCTCCGGCGGGCGGGCGGCGGCAGCGCGCGCGGCGGGGGCACCAAGATGCTCTCGCGCGGCAAGAGCAAGTCCAAGCTGGGCGCGGGCGGCGGCGGCGGTTCGGGGTCGGCGCGGCAGCGCGCCGGCACGTGGTCGGACGCGGAGCTGGAGGAGCTGTACGATGTGAAACTGATGCAGCCGGATACGGCGGTCAAGATGGTGCATCTGCTGCAGATGATGAAGGCGATCCGGCACTGCAACAAGGCGGCAACACTGGACGACGCCATCCGCGTCACGGTGGAGAACACGTGCAAGCTGCTGGGATGCGACCGCGCCACGCTCTTTATCGTGGATGAAATCAGGGAGGAGCTCGTGCTGCGCCAGGCCGTGGGCGTGGACGACATCCGCCTGCCGCTCGATGGCACGAGCATCGCCGGCGCTGTCTACGAGTCGGGCGGTACGCTCAATATCCCGGACGCCTATAAGGACGACCGCTTCAACCGCGACACGGACCGTGCCACGGGCTACCAGACCAAGTCCATTTTGTGCGCCGCGATTCGCGACGCCACCAACACACCTGTGGCCGTCTTGCAGGCTGTAAACAAATTGGTACTGTGCGACGACGACTACGACGAGGATGACGAGGGCGGCAACGACGGCGATGACGGTGTTGAGGGCAACTCCACCGGCGCAAGCTCAGACAGCGCCCCAAAGGGCGAGGGCGCCAGCGCCTCGCTCAGCGCGCGGCTCTTCCGCCGGCGCCAGCGCGCCGCGAACCGTCTCGTGCGCCAACCCAGTAGCAGCGGCAGCGGCCGGCGAGTCTGGTCGCGCAGCCTGAGCGGCGGCGCCGCGGCGGTTCGGCACGGTAGCACGCGCAGTCTTACGCGCCAGCGCAGCAGCAGCGGCAGTCTGGGCGCCGCATCCCGGGAGAGCAGCAACGGCCAGCTGCTTGGCACGGTGGAGTCCTTCACCACCATGGATGAGGTACTCCTGGAGCACCTCTCGCTGCAGCTAGGCGTCGTGCTGCGGAACATGCTGCTGCGCGAGGAGAAGGAGCTCGCGCACCAGCAGGTGGTTTCCATGGTGGACATTGTGCGCTCGCTGCACTCCAACATGGGCATCAACTCGCTCATGTTCACCATTGCTGAGCGCAGCCCGAGCCTCGTAGCAGCCGACCGCTGTACGCTCTACGTCGTTGACTACAAGCACGAGGAGCTCTGGTCGCTGCAGGGCTCCATGGAGATTCGCACGCCACTCAACAAGGGCCTGGTCGGCCACACCGCCACCACGGGCGAGATCGTCAACATTGAGGACGCGCACAAGGACCCGCGCTTCAACACCGAGTACGACATGCGATCCGGCTTTCGCACCAAAAGCGTGCTCGTCATGCCCATCCTCTCGCGCTCTGTGACGGACGGCTCGGACGCTGCCCCACGGCGCGTCGTCGGTGTCCTCCAGGTCATCAACAAGCTTACCCGCCCGCGCTTCACTGCCGAGGACGAGGACCTGCTCTCGTCTTTCCTCGACATCGTCGGCGGCATCCTCGCCACATCGCAGCTCTTCGCGCCCGCGCACAGCGCCAATGCCACCACGGAGTTCGGCGCGGCCCAGGACCTCGGCCTTGACCCCGCTATCAAAAGGCACGGCTCCAACAGCAGCCTGAACTTCAACCAGCCCGAGAGCATCAACGAGGCCGAGGAGGAGGAGGAGGAAACAGACGAGGAGGACGACGAGGACGACGAGCCTCCGCCTGCTGAGGCCCTTGAGACCATGAACACCTTTTAAACTTTTGCTCTGGGCCGCGCCACGAGGCCTGATGCTCAATGTAACCAACCAACTCACGTGTGCCACCATGCCATTTTTCTTCTTCATGGATCGGAAAGCGTGGTGCTGATTGCCCGTTTCCCCCTTCCCCTCTTTCCCCCTTCCTTTCTCTCTTTGTCCGTATCTCTGTGTGTATTTGCTCCGTGGTGCAGGGTCACAGCCTCCTCCATGGTCCTGTGCGGGTGGCACATGCGTCAAGACAGGAGTTTGCCGTCGGGGTCGATCAGCTTCTTGTTGTAAGATTCAATTCTTGTGGTTCCAATGCGTTCAAGCCATATTTTGAGCGGATGTTGAGTCGCTAAGGCGGGACTCGGATGCCCACTTGCACTGTGCCTCAGAGCACGAGCGCACGAGGAAATGACCGTCAACGATGTGGGTAAAGCGTCCGGTTTCCTTCTGGTCACGGCGCAAGTCGACGTAAACGTGTACGATCTCGCCGACGGTTGTGCGCGGATAGAGGAGCATCCTGACGAGCACGTTGTCAAGCTCGGCGAAGAAGAGCACCGCCACAATGTTGACGAACATCTCTGAGGGGCTGTTGGCCGCAACCATGAGGTAGAAGGCGAGCGGGAAGAGGCTCACGGTGAGCGCCACGTCCGGAGCAGCGAAGAACCACACGACAACGCACTGTCGCCACCACTCGGCCATCCTTGTGCGAAGCACCTGTAGCTCTTCTTCTTTTGCATCGACCGCGCGACTTGCGCTGAAGCCACCGCGGGAGCAGCATTGCTCCAAAGCTGGTCTGCAGCGCGCCCTGCAGTTGCGCGTCACAGGCCCGCAGAGCGCAGAGCCTCTGGCTACCGCGGGGTCGCACAGCGACGCAGCTGGCATGCAGTACGAGCACCCATACGGGTCATCCTCAGCGTTCGACGCCTCGCCCTTACCCCATCCAGCACAACAGAGTCGAAGCCGACCGTGTGTCTCGAAGAGCACGCGACACGAGTAATACGTGAAGAGCGTTACGCTCTCGAGCGCCTGGAATGGGGTGCGCACCAGAATAAAGAGGCCATGCAGGAACCGGCTGCCGGGGTCTTCTGAGTTAAGCACCTCTTTGCGCAAATGCAACACCTCGGAGTCACCCTTGAAGATCTCGTGGGGCTGGCCCGCTCCAACACGACTCACCTCATTGGCAGGTTCGCTCGCACTCTCGCGCCTGCCACCGGCACGAAAGCTGTGCGCCAGGTCCACAATGCACATGCAGCATATGCGCGCCAACCCGGACTGCAAGCAAGCGCCGAGGACCTCGAGGTGGCTGTCGATGGTTTCGGCCGCGGCGCCGATGACCTCCCACATGCGCTCGCGCCACCAGAGCGTGCTGGAGGGTTTGGTGCCGCGCGTGAGGCTCGACATCCACGCGCGATCGAGAATGATGCGAGTCAGGTCCGCGGTCTCGATCGCGTACGGGACGAGCAGGACCCAGGCGAAGATGACGCAGACCCACCTGAATGGATCCAGCGACATATTCTCCACGATCTCGCGCTCCTCGTCCTCGATCGACAGGAGCGCCATGATGCAGAGAGCGAGCAGCGCGATGCACACAAGGCCTCGGATACCTAGGGCCCCGTTTCGAAGCATCTGTGCCTCGTCGCTCGGGGTCTGCATCGTCCGCATGAAGCCCTTGAAGAGCGTGTGGAGGCTCATTGGCCGCTGTTCCACGCCACCGCGCACCGGCGCGCTGCTCGGCGGCTTCGCTCTGGAGTCCTCCCCGCCGGACACCGTCCCGTGCGAGGACGAGGCCCCGTTGCCGAGCGTGGCGCGCTCGTTAAGCGACCTCCGCGGCGCGCGGTCGCCCTTGTCCCTCGCCATTGTTGCAGCTGTGTTGCAGCCTTGCAGGTTTGCCGCCTCGCGCGCGTGCCAGGCGCGGACGCCGTCCACCACCGCCGGTTGGTGTCCCGGTGTCCACCGCACGCGCGCGGCGGCGATTACACTGCACGCGCCGGGCCGCAGTCTGAGTGCGGTGGCGAATTCGCCTCCGGGCCTCTTGCGCAGCGCTTTCGCAACGCCGCAGGCATGACACCGCACGCCTCTGCGCGAGCCTCTGCGCGAGCCTCTGCGCGAGTCTCTACGCGAGTCTCTGCGCGAGTCTGCGCGACTCCGCGCGACTCTTGAGCGACTCTGCGCTCCGAGTCGCGTTCGTTCGCGCGGGGCCGGGCTCGGTTTCTCTGCCAGTGGTTGCCCGCAACAGGCGCGGCCGGCGCGTGCCGAGCTCGCTTTGACGGCCCGCGCGGCCGACCACGCTTCGCGCATCATGGGCCGCTGCGGCGCAGCACTGCACGGCGCCGAGACACTGCACGCCGCTCGGCGGCCACGGCAGCGCCGCCGCCGACGACTGGGATGATGACTCGGACTCGGACTCAGACTCGGACTCGGACTCGGACTCGGACTCGGACTCGGATGGGAACTTGACCTTGACCTTGAAAAGGCTTGAAAGGCTTGCAAGCGCCGCCGCGCACTGGTGATGACATGAACTTTGAACAGTCCTCCTTGCTGGTCCTCGAGGACGACCCGGAGCCGTGAGTGGCCGCGGCACGGAGCTGAGCTTGGCGGACTCGGACTCGGACCTGGAGGGGGGCAGAACCGCTGGCGGCGGCGGCGCGGGCGCGATGGCGTCGCGGCGGCCGCTGATCGAGGAGGTCGGCGCGGCGGGCGGCGGCGAGGCGGCGGCCGCCGCGGGCCCGGCCGCCGAGGGCCCGGCCGGCCAGGGCCCGGGCGAGCAGGACGAGCGGGGCGAGCAGGGCGAGCAGGGCGAGCAGGCCCGGACGGGCCAGCGGGAGGCCATGGCGGCGACGGCGCCGCGCGCCCCGCGCGCGGAGTTCCTTGAGGTGGGCGTCACGGCGCGCCCGCAGGGCCACAGCCTGGACCTGCGGCAGGGCAATACCAAGCCCTTTATGGCGCCGCAGCCGCCCAGCGCACGTAGGTTGAGATGAAGCCAAGGGATAGACGAAGCAGCAGCAGCAGCAGCAGCAGCAGCGGCAGTGAACTCACGAAGTCTGGCGCCGCAGTGCTCGCTAAGCTTGACAGCTTCTTGCCACAGATGGCCAAGGCCAACGAGGAGCTCGCCCAGGCACTCGCGCGCGATCCCAAGGCCGTCCAGCAGGTGGACATCGCCCAGGACAATGACGAGGACGAAGAAGACGAGGCAGACGAGGACGAGGAAGATGCTGACGATGACAAGGCCAAGCGCGAGGCTGTAGGGGCAGGCGATGGTGCTGACGAGGGCGATAGCGGTCTTGGGCGCACGATCCAGATGAAGATCGCTCTGGTTCCCTTGGAGGGGTCTGAGGGCGCCAACGCGGACGAGGACAAGGTGGCTTCGGATACTAAGGAGGGCATGCATGAGCGTCTCAAGTGAGCGAGAATCTGCATCGACAACTTGATCAGCAGGGACGTCCACGACCTGGGACAAGCGAGTTCGTAGCTTCACCCAGCTTTCTTTCGCCTCCGTGACCTAGCACTGCCCATGCACTTCTACTTTTGTCTGGGCAGCAAGACCTTGTGCAGCGTAACGTGAGTTCGCGGTATCCAGCAAACGTTCTCTCTCGTGGCAGTGTCTTGTGGAGGTAGCCATCCTTGTGCTTTTCGATCGCATCATGCAAACACAGTTTCACATAGAGATTGGCATCCTTGGGTTGGAATTAGCCTTGGTAGACGTGCGCGAGCCTTGCGAAGCCAGCATCCTGCTGCGTACGCCGCTCGACGACCCGGACGACATCCAGATGATTGAGTGTACGCTCGCAGCCGTGCTTCTGCAGCTCTGGTTCTTACTCGACCCCGAGGACGCTTCGCACGACAAGCCCAGTCGCAGGCCAAGGCGCAGCCCAGGCGCAGCCTCGCGAGCTCACTGGCCTCGCGCGCCTCCGGCTCTGTGCTCTCACGGACGTCTTTTGCGGCGCCGAGGCCATCGTACGGTCGGAGATCAACGCTGAACAGGTGCTCGACCTGCTTCGTCTCATCTCGTACGACACCAGGTCACGCGCGGCGGGGGACGTGGCTTTTGTCACCACGTGAGGTTCCTGTGGGCCCGCCGCATCAGCCCGAGCGGCTTGCTCTGGCCCTTACCAAGATCTTCAGGGAGCGCCGCATCTCTCGGACCGGCTTTGGTCGCGTTCCCACATCGCACGGCCCGGGCCAGCGACCCAAGCGACTCCTGTGGCGACCAGAGCGTGTTCGTGCCTTTGTCCAGTCGGTGCAGTTGAGTGTTCAGGTACACGAGCAACTCCAGCAGCGCGTCGTTCGGCCAGGGACTGCCGCAGAACCCCGCTCAGCGTCACGTCCTTCAAGATGCTGCATTGGTGCTGCGCCCGGATCGGCTCCGTTGCGCACGGAAACGTCCCCGTCGCGCGCAGGCTCAGCGCGCCCGGAGCGCTGCGCTGCGCTCTCTTCGTAGCTGATGTGATGCCGGATCCCACGGGCGGCAAACCCCCCTACAGGAGTCGCGCGGGGGGAGGAGGTCCCGCGGCGCGGCGCGGCGCGCGGCGCAGAAAGAGGGAAGGGGGGGGGGACACCCACTTGCCCAGCCACCTACACACCATGCCGCTGCCGCAAGGCAACAAGCCCGTGGCACAGTGGAACCGGCACGACTTTGCCGCGCTGGAGGCGAGCGACTTGCCTGACCTGAGCGACGAGCTGGCTGCAGAGATCGCGCAGCACGCGTCGGATGGCGACTTCTGGCAGGACATGGACCAGGCTGTTCGAGACATGCTTCGCGCCAGCGTCACGAAGGCGGAGCCTCGCCAGGAGACGGAGCAGGAGGCAGGTGCTCGCCGCAGTAATGCCGAAGCTGGCACGACAGCTTCGACCTATACGGCAAGAATGATGCCGCACGACCTCTTCGCGGCTATTCAGCCTCTCCCCTGGGACCCGCGCTACACGAACGTGGGCGGCAGCGAGTTCACGAACGTGACGCGACTGACGCTGGGGGACGGGATGCCGGTCATGTACATAAAGGACGCCATGGCGAGCGATCACTCCTCCGTGACTGAGCACGGTATCTCGCTCAACGAGACAGAAATGGCTGCCTATGAGGGGATGCAGCACCTCCAGGGGACGGCTATCCCGTTTCTCGTCTTTGCTGGCCCACTTTCCGGCTGGCGTCACGTGGTGGCCACGATGGACGCGGGGGAGTCGCTTGCGTCGCGAGACGTAGCCATTACACCAGCCGTGGCTGAGTCGGCAATCTCCGCTCTGGCAGCGGTGCACGAGGCAGGATTCTTGCACGGCGATGTGACGCTGAGCAACTTTGTGTGGAACGCCACCGAGGCGAAGGCGGCCGTCATTGACTTTGGCATGACGTCTCGCAGCAGCTCCAGGGTCGCCAAGAAGAAGGAGATGGGGGTGCTGCGTGAGAAACTGCGCAGGGCGCAGATGAGAGCACAGGAGGCGGCGGCAGCGGCGGCGGAGGCGGAGGCGGCGGAGGCAGCGGCAGCGGCGGCGGCGGACGAAGGGGCGGAGGCCGCGGTGGCGCAATGATCTGCGTCCGTCACACACTCAGGAATGGATGCTATCGACGTGGGTTTGCGCCCGGGCAATCTCGTGCTCATCGAGGTATGTGCTGCCGTTGGCGTTCTTGCGACGTCAAAGTCCATGCTGGAGGGGATGATGTACTCGTAAATGCCGGTTCGCCACCTGTTCGACTGGCTGCAGCGTTGTGTAGGGGGTTTGAGGTAGATAACGGTCGTGCAAGGTGCCATCAAGCTGGTCGCAGGGCTCCGGAACGCTGGTAAATTCCGATCTGTCGAGGGTGAGCTCGCCCATCTTGGCACACAATCGCGGCTCTGTGTGTCGCCCCGTTCCTGCAGGGCGTGTCGATGATGTTGTAATGTTCTAAAGGAGATGACATCGATTCACGCACGACCTTATACCCGTGATTGCGCTGCAGCGTGAAGAAGCAGGGTCGACGGGGCCCTTGAAGAGTCGATGGGCATTGTAGGTGTCGAAGATGTCGCCGCGACCCATGCGGCCGCGAGCGTCTCGCCGACCAACACATGGGCGTTGCTGCAGTCGAAGGGGGGCTGCGGTAGAAGAGGTCGAAGGTGGAGATGAACGCGGGCCACTCAAGATCGACGAAGAGCGCGGTTTTTATCGTGCAGCTTGCCTCTGAAGACAGTCGGGTAACCGACAGAGTAGAGCCCGAGGCTGGACTTTACATGAACCGTGCTGTCCCGAAAAGACGTTGCAACTTGTCTGAACGCCGCTCTTATCACATGTGGCGCCCGTGTTGAAGCGGCTCATGGCGTTATCAGCGTCGGAAGGGGCGACGAAGGACCCAAGGACGGCGATGTTGGTGATGACAACAAGAGATTGTGGCGACGGTAACAGCGACGGCAGCGCAAGCGTGCAACAAGAACGCGAGTTGCACTCTGCCACGGTACCACCTCGTGCCAAGAAACAAAAAGCCGTGGTCAGTGATTTCTCAACATGATCACATCGTCCTACTGGGCGACCCGAGAATCTCGCCGCCTTGCTTGCCGCCGCCGCCCTGACGGTGGCCGAAGGAGGTGAGAGCATTTGGACTTGGCGTCGACGAAAGCCTGGTGGGCTTCGCGTGAAGAGAGAGAGAGAGAGAGAGAAGGAAAAGCGGAGATGAGTGCATGTGCGGTCTCATGTTGACGAGGAGGCGCCCGGCGTGTTGCAGAGCGCTGCGAGATCCGGCAGCAACTCAATGAAGGTTTCGAGTCGCGGGACCTTCTTCACGCAGTCTGCAACGTCCTGGTAGCGGACGACCTTGCGGTTGTCGGCGAGCGCGCCTTCGAGCGAGCGCTCCACGAGGTCGCCGATGAAGAGCTCCGTGGCCTTGGACACCAGGTGCACGGCCTCCGACCCGGTCATCTTGACGTCCGAGGGTACCTTCATGATGCGTCGAATCGTGCCTGCGCGGATGAGCTCCTCGCCCTCCGCCAGCGCCGGCCGCGCGCGCTTCTTGGCCGCGGCGCCCTCATCCTCGGCGCCCGCACCCTCGCGCACCGCCTTGTCGCCGCCGCCGCCGCCCTGCTCCGCCTTGGTCTTCTTGGCGCCCGTCTCCTCGCGCGCCGCCTCCGCCCGGCCGCCGCCGCCAGCGCCCGCGCCCGCGCCCGCGCCCGCGCCCGCCATGCTGCCTGTCTGGGCTGGCCTGGCCGACAGCGGGCTTTGCCTGCTGGCGAGCGCAGCCGAGAGAGGCGCCGTGGTGCTCGTGCTCCACGACACCGCGATGCTCGTCGTGTTCGTCTTCGTCTTCGTCGTTGTCGACTTCGTCGGGGTGGTGATGGTGGTTGGGTGGTGGTGGTGGTGGTGGTGGTGGTGGTGGTGGTGGTGGTGGTGAGCCTACTCGGACGGAGTCTGACCGTGACCGTGACGGCGTGACGGCGTGACGGCGAGACGGAGCGAGGCGAGGCGAGGCGAGGCGAGGCGAGGCCAGGCGAGGCCGTGGTGAAGGTGGCATCGCCGTGCGCTGCAACGTGCGTGAGGCAGCGCGCGGCACTGTTGCAACAATGCCGCGAGAGAAGATCTAGCTGGTGCCACCAGATGCTCATGCCCGCACTAGGAAGATTCGTCAAAGTAATGATTGGTTCATCCTGGGCAGCGGGTCAGACGAGCAGTGCAGGGCTAACTACACGATGCTGGGTGTGCTGCCCAATCTCGACGACAGATACGAGTGGCTAGTAGGCATGTGCAGCGCGTATTGCAAGGACATGCTTGGTTGCGCGAAGATCCCCCTTTTTGTGGCAAAGGCCAGACAACTGGTCTTGAGAGAACCAGCATTCGCAGATCTGGTCCTCGCTTTGACTGAAAGCCTCTCGCGAACCCATTGACTGTGAGTACGCGAGGCTGCGTTGGCTTACAAGCAAACCTAAATGCACGCGTACCGAAGAGATCGGCATGTCGGAAGCGCTCTGCCTCGTCACGAAGAAGCCGCGCCAAGCAGCACGAGCTACTGCATCCATCATCAAGCATCCGGAGGGGAAGCCCTTGCCAGTGGCCAAGCCGAGCTTAGAGTTGAACTGTGAGAGCGAGTCGTGTCAGTGACTTTGCGCGACAGACCGAGTCGGACTCAGGGCCGCAGCCAGCTGCGCCATGCCATGGGCGTGCCCTGGACCCGCGCCCAACAGAACCTGAAGCAAGTCGCGCGCGGCGGAGGTGAGCAGAGCGGCAGGCGCAGGCAGGCGCAGGCAGACGCAGGCAGACGCAGGCAGGATGGCGCAGCAGAGCACGGAGCAGCGCGCGGCGCGCGATCTGGAGGTGGTGGTGTGGGGCGCGACCGGGTTCACGGGCCAGCTCGCCGTGGAGTACCTTGCGACGCAGGGCCCGGAGGGACTCAAGTGGGCGGTGGGCGGGCGGTCGCGCGAGAAGCTTGAGGCGCTGCGCGAGCGCGTGCAGGCCATGCCCGGGTACCGCAGCGTGCCGACGGTGATCGTGTGCTCGCTGGACGACACGGCCGGGCTGCACGCCATGGCGCGACGCACGCGGGTGATCGCGGCGTTGGCCGGGCCGTTCAGCCAAATGGGCACGCCGATTCTGGAGGCGTGCATCGCAGAGCGCTGCGACTACTGCGACATCACGGGCGAGACGCCCTGGGTGAGGATCCAGGCGGACCGGCTCAACCCGGCGGCGCAGGCGAACTCGACGATTCTCTCGAGCTTCTGCGGCTTCGACTCTCTCCCGTCGGACCTTGGCGTTCTGTACGCGGTGAACAAGCTGCGCGAGGCCTTTGGCCAGGACGTGCGCGTGGGCCGGGTGACCAACTACTTCACCTTTGTGGGCAGCCTGAGCGGCGGCTCGCTGGCGACCGGCCTGGCCACGGAGAGCGACCCGACGCTGAACGCGCTCAAGGACGACCCCTTCACGCTGGGCGGTGCGCCGCCCGGCGGCGCGCGGCCCGAGGACGCCGACTTTGCGAGCGCGGAGTTCGACAAGGACACGCAGAGCTGGATCGGCCCCTTTGGGATGGCCAACATCAACTCGCGCGTCGTGCGCAAGTCGGCCGCCGTGCTCGGCTACGGCGCCGACTTCTCCTACCGCGAGGTGGCGTTCGCGCCGAGCGAGAAGGCGGCGCAGAAGTTGGCGCGCCCGCTCCCGCCGCCGTCCAAGCGCAAGGCCATGGTCGAAGCCGGTCGCCTGCCCAAGCAGGGCGAGGGCCCGTCGAAGGAGATGCGCGACAAGTCCTGGTTCAAGGCCTACATCAAGGCGGAGAATGCGCTCGACAGCTCTCAGTACGTTTGGGTGTGCGTCTCCAGCGATAAGGACCCGGGCTACGAGGAGACCGCCAAGATGCTCATGGAGTCCGCGCTCTGCCTCTCGCGCCAGCGCGAGGTGCTCCCGCGCTCCAGCGGCTTTCTCACGCCTGCCAGCGCCATGGGCACGGCGCTCATCGAGCGGCTGCAGAGTGTCGGCATCAACTTTGAGCGCGTCGCTGGCCCGCCCGCTGCCACGGCCGCCAAGCTGTGATTGTGATTGCGATGCAGCGCATGCAGCACGTGACGTAAAAAGCCAAAACGAGTCGTTCTTTTATTGTATAGCCGGAAGCCGTGCTGCACACGCATGCATGTATCTGGGCGCACATGCTTGTTGTCGCGCCGTCCCGGGCGGCGCCGTGCGCATCACAGCAGCACAGCCATTCTGTGTGTCTCGAGGAGAAGCAAGAGGGAGATGATGGTGCAGTGGAGATGACGGGTGATGATGACGAAGCAGAAGAAGAAGAGGAAGCCGAGGTCGTGCTCGTAGGAGCAGCGAGCTGGCTGCCGTCTCTTTCGAAGAGCTTTAGAAGAGCAGCACGCGCAGCGCCGCCGCCGTGGACGCAAAGCGCGTCTGCACGCCAAAGGGGCTGGCGCCCGCGAGCGAAGCCGGGCCGGCCACCGGCGCGGCCACGGCCGCCAGCTGCGGCGCCGCCGGCGCCGCGCTCGTGTGCAGGCCCTGCCGCTGCTTGTGCCGGGGGTTGCTCTTGCAGATGACCCGCACGCGGCCCTTGCGCTTCACGATCTGGCAGTCGCGGCAGATGCGCCGCACCGCCGTCCGCACCTTCATCTTCCCTCCCTGGCCGCCCGCGCGCGCGCAGCTCCCGCCCACGTCCGCGCGCTCCGAGCTCTGCCGCGCGCGCGAGCGACCGCGCAGTGGACGGTCGTGGCGCAGTCAGCGAATGGGGCTGTTTCTCTTGAGGCATTTGTTTGGCCAGCGATGTGAGCTCGCCGGCGCGGACAGAGCAGACATCACAAGGTCGCCAAGTAGGCCTAAAGTTAGCTTAGCCAGAAGGCAAGCGGCATCACAAGGGAGCTAGCATTCTACCCCAAACAGGCTCTCGAGGTCGGGTTTGATTTCTCGTCTTTGATGCTCGGTCCACCAGGGGCTCCATGGCACAGGGACTCCGTGGCACTTGGGTCTGAGCGTCAATAGCCCTCAGACTTGTCGACAGGGGAGACGAAGTCGTCGCCGCGACGGTAGGCATCAAAGTTCCTGCGAAAGTGCTCCCAGCCGAGCCTGAAAAAGTCCTCCGTGAGGTCCGCGTTGTGGGCGGTGATCCACAGGCGGTCGTCCGGCACGGTCCAGAGGGGGCTGGACTCGGGGAGCGGCTCGGTGGCGAAGACGTCGAGAGCTGCGCAAATGCGCTCGGCATTGAGCGCGGCGGCAATGGCGTCCTCGTCCACGGCGCTGCCGCGGCCACAGGAGATGAAGACGGCGTCCTGGCGCATGGCGCTGAAGAGCTCCTCGTCGCAGAACTTGAGGGTCTCGGGCGTGCCTGGAAGGGTGCAGACGATGTAGTCGCAGTCGCGCGCAAGCGAGGCCTTGTCCGTGTAGATCTCGTCGGCCAGGTCGGAGTCCTGCTTGTTCGGATTGCGACGCAGCGCGGCGACGCGCATGCCAAAGGCGTCCTTGGCAATGCGCGCAGCACTCTGCGCAATGTGGCCGAAGCCGATGAAGCCGATCTGGCGACCCTTGAGCACGGGCATGGTGAAGCGGTCGAACTTCTTCTCGCGCTTGTTCTGCATGCAGCGCGGCAGCTTCTTGGTGAAGTGCATGCAGGCGGCAATCACGTACTCGGCGAGCGACGACGAAAAGGCGCCGCGCCCGTTCGTGACGGCAATGTCAGAGCGCGAGCCCGACAGCGTGCCCTCGAGCAGGTCCGCCATGTGGTCGACGCCGGCGCTAAAGCTGTGCATCCACTTGACGTTCTCCAAGACGCCCCCCGGCTGCAGGTGGTCGCCCAGGGGCGCGCTCTTGGAGTGCGCCCAGATGACCATGGCCGTCACCTCACGCAGCGCGTCGCCGTGCTGCTCCACGAGCTCGTCCACGGACCCGCCCACCAGCATCTCCAGGTCGGGCCCGGCCGCCACCTTGCGCTGCAGCGCGACGCCCGTGTCCTGCGTCGCCAGCAGCGCCAGCTTGACGCAGTCGGGCTTGGACGCCATGCTGAGCGCCCGTGCCGCCTGCGGCCCCGTCCACCTGGTCCACTGCGCCTGGTGCGTGCGGGCCAACCTCCGCGCTGTACTCGCCAGCATCGGGCTTTGCCGCGCTTGTGCCGCAGCGCAAGGCCGCCGCCGCAGTGCCTTGCTGCCAAAGGCTGTTGCCAAAGGCTGTTGCCACCAAAGGCTGCCAAGGGCTGCAACGCATTTTCTGTCTCTATCTTTCCTCTCACCGCTTCTGGGGCGTCGCCTGGGCCCGCCACAGGCAGGTACGTGGCGCGCGGGTCTCGCGCGTGCAGCTCTGCAGCAGCAGCAGCATGCTCATGTTCACCAGCATAAATTCTTGGAGAATGCAACCATGGAAGTGCCGAAAGCGCCGAAAGCGTCAAGCACGCGTCCAAAGCATCAGCGCGCGCCCAAAGCGTCAAATACGGGCCACCAGCTATGCCCTGGTGGTGGTGACCTTCAGGTCGCAGTCTGCGGCCACAGGAAAATACTCGAGCTAACCTTTACATTGGCTCAACGACCCGCCCGTAGCGAAGCCTCTGGGAAAAGATTTTCCCCACTCCTTCTCTCGTCGCTTTCCCCTCGCCTCAGCGCGTCGAAAGCGCCGAAAGAGTCAAAATGGCACGCGCGTCAAACGTACCCAGCGCGCGCCAGCGCGCGCCTAAAGCACGCCCAAAGCGTCGAATCCCGGCAACCAGCTACCCTGGTGGTGGTGATCTCAGGACCACGCAGGACCACCATGGTACAACTGTTCCGGCCTTCTACGATCGATTGGGGGGGGGGGTCGCAATCGTTGGCCACAGGAAAATGCTCGAGTCGAGCCAACCTTTACATTTGCGCAACGATCCGCCGAATGGCGATACGGTTGTACCACGTGGCACCAGTATCACCATGGCAACCGTTCCGTACAACCGTTCCGGCCTTCTCCGGGGGCCCGGGGTCGCATTCTTTTTTGGCCACAGGAAAATGCTCGAGCCAATCTTTTGCTTTGCACTTGTGCGACAATCCGGTCCAATCATAGCGAAGCCTCTAAGCCGAGCTCTTCCCAGCTCCTTATCTCGTCGCTTTCCTCAGCTCCCCCTCGCCTCAGCTCTTCGCAAAACTCACCGTGAACTGATTGATCAAGGAGCGAGTGTCAGACGGACGCAGTGCAGTGGGCTTTTCGGAGAAGGTGAAGTCGTCGCTGTGGCTTGACTGTGAGCTCTCCTCCGCTCTCCCGAGTCCCGGACCCTCGGCATCAGGAGCACCGGCGCTCTCTCCTGTTGTCCTCCTTCGCCTGCCAAGGTGCTCATCTGCTGCCTGCACTGCCCTGCACTGCCTGCCAAGGCGCGCCAACTGAAGGGCCTCGCCTCGCTCGCCGTCGTGATCGTCTCGTGATCACTGTCGGTCGTCCCGGTCCGCGGCAAGTCCGATGGCATTACTTCCTGTCCGACCGGGCAGTGGCAAGGCGGCATCGCCGTCGCAAAATCAGATCGCGAGCGACGAGAGGCGCGAGGCGCGAGGAGCAGAGCGCCGAGCGCACGGAGAGAGAGAGAGAGAGAGAGAGAGAGCGAGGAGGCATCGGCAGAGCGGCAGAGCGGCAGCGCGGCAGGAGGATGACGGAGACGTTCACGCGCGCGGAGGTGCGCAAGCACAACAAGGACGGCGATGCGTGGATCATCGTGAACGACTCCGTGTACGACGTGTCGCGGTTCGCTGGCATGCACCCGGGCGGTGAAATGCTGCTGCTGCAGTACGCGGGCGAGGACGCGACGGAGGACTTCTACGGGCTGCACAAGCAGGAGGTGCTGGACAAGTTCGGGCCGCGGCTGCTCAAGGGCAAGCTGGCCGGCGCGGACGCGGCCGGCGTCGCGGCGACCAGCGATGACGACCTGAGCGCGTGGGGCAAGCTGTCCAAGGTGCCTTACGCGGAGGTGCCGTTCTGGCGCGGCTGGAAGTCGCCGTACTACACGGAGTCGCACTACAAGTATCGCGAGAACGTGCGCGCATGGTATGCCAAGAACCTCCGCGAGAAGGCGCTCGCCGGTGAGCAGTCGAACGAGTACCCGACGCTAGAGGACATGCAGCTCATGTCCAAGGCGGGCATGCTGCACACGCAGCTGGGCCCGGGCGATCACCTCAAGCTGCTGCCCATGCCGTTCGGCATGAAGACTGAGGAGTTCGACTGGTTCCACACCCAGATCCTGCACGAGGAGACGGCACGCCTCATGGCGCCCGGCTGGATGGATGGCCTCATGGCCGGCTTCCAGATCAGCATGCCGGCGCTGCTGCATTTTGGCACCCCCAAGATGCTCGAGACAGTCGTGCCCGAGGTGCTGGCCGGCCGCAAGCGCTGCTGCCTCGCCATCACTGAGGCCTTTGCCGGATCCGATGTGGCCGGCCTGCGCACCACCGCCACCAAGTCCGCAGATGGCTCGCACTACGTGCTCAACGGCACCAAGAAGTGGATCACCAACGCCATCTTCTCCGACTACGCTGTCACGGCCGTGCGCACGGGCGGCCCCGGCGCCGGCGGCGTCTCCATGCTGCTCGTCGACCTCAAGGCCGAGGGCGTCGGCACCAAGCTCCTCAAGGCTGCCTACAGCCATGCCGCGGGTACCACCTACATCACCTTTGAGAACGTCAAGGTGCCTGCCGAGAACCTCATGGGCGAGGAGAACAACGGATTTGCCCTCGTCATGGCCAACTTCAACCTCGAGCGCCTCAACCTTATCCAGGGCGTCATCGCCGCCGCGCGCTTCGCCACGGAGGAGTGCTTTAAGTGGGCCACGCAGCGCAACGTCTTCGGCAAGTCGCTCATGCAGCAGCCCGTCGTGCGCCAGAAGCTTGGCCGCATGATTGCCGACGTCGAGTCCTGCCACGCCTGGCTCGAGACGATCAACTATCAGATCCAGAACATGAGCTACGAGCAGCAGAACAAGGAGCTCGGCGGCCCCATTGCCCTGCTCAAGAGCCGTGCCACCACCATGGCCCAGGACGTCGCGCGCGATGCCGTCGAGGTCTTTGGCGGCCGCGGTCTCACCGTCTCCGGCATGGGCCGCCTCGTTGCCTGGTTCCACCGTACCTCAATCGGCCCGCACATCTTTGGTGGCGCTTCTGCCGTGATGAACGATCTTGGCGTGCGCCAGGCCGTCAAGGCCTTTGCGCCCTACGAGGACCTCCCGGAGAGCAAGCTCTAATGGAGCGAGTGAACCTGAGGGCTTTTTCAGCCTGCCAGACATTCGGCCAACAACATTACCAACAAGTCATGTCCTCTGTCCAACATACGAAATTGGGTTTGAGTTGCTTTCGAAAAGTCTCTCCTTGGTGTGGCGAGCCCTGGCGCCAGGTGCATGCGCGGCAGACACGCTCCCAATCATTCGTGTGCATCCCACAGATGCCATATCTTGCCGCGAGGAAGCCGCGATACGACGGAACTTCGTCAACGGGTACCATGGTAGATCCTGCGGCTCTCGAGAGTTGCACAGTCGTCGGAGTGATTATTGCTAAGCGGTGCGAGAGCACTCTCAGTTTCTTGGTCACATCCAGGGCACCCTCCGATTCTTGCCCCAGCCTTCGCCCGGCCTGTCTGCCGCGGCGCACTCGCTTCTGGACGTCCGCGCCGCCGCCTCAGGCGTCACTTCAAGTTCAAGTTTTTTGCGCCTTGTTGCGCCGTTTTGCCAACTTTGCCCAACTTTGCCAGCTTTGCCAACTGCTGCTTACTGTTAGTTCCAGCA
Source organism: Thraustochytrium sp. TN22 (assembly GCA_013306675.1). NCBI lineage: Eukaryota > Bigyra > Thraustochytrida > Thraustochytriidae > Thraustochytrium > Thraustochytrium sp. TN22. Next base: position 85,682 of record JABLUY010000011.1, on the reverse strand, counting down.
CACACGGGGGTGCGCAAGAAAAGCGAACCCCGGCGCGAGCGGAGTGGCGCGAGATGGCGCGAAGCGGGCGAAGTGCGCGAAGTCAAGTCTCTCTTCCTCTCTCTTTCCCTCTCTCTCTTTCTTTCTCTCTCTTTCCCTCTTTCTCTTTCCCTCTCTCTCTCTCTCTGAGCGTCTTGGCGGCTGTCGGCGTCTCTCGCCTGCGCAGCAAGCCGGCCTGTCGCGGCGTCGCCGCTGCCGTACGCGGTCCTCAAACGCAGCCATACCCGGAGACGGGCCTCGCCTGACGATGCCCGCGCCCGTGCAGCGCACGGCGAGCGTCTGCGTACCAGCGCCACCACCGGGGACGCGGCCGAGCATGAAAAGGGGCAGGTCGAGCAGCGCGGGAAGCAGCCGCCGCCTGACAGAGGCTTCGTCGGCTTCCGACGCGTCTGGCGCGGTGCTCGCGCGGCGACCAACCATGCGCGAGGAGATGGAGGCCGCCGTGGAAGAGGCCGCCGCGCAGCGCCGGCAAACCATGGAGGAGATCATGGCCTCTGTGAACGACGACGACGAAGACGTGGACATGGTCGCGGCATCGCGACACAAGGCAATGGACGTGAAGGCACTCGAAGCCCTTCGCAAGTCGTACGTTCGCACCAAGAGCATCGAGATCCTCACCAAGAAGTCCCACGCAGACCGCAGCGAGGAGGACTGCGACCTCCTGCTAGAACTCCTGCAGGATGACACCTTCTTTCAGGAGCTGAGCGAGGGCGTGCGGCGCGCGCTCTGCTATGTCATGGACTACGAGAAGCTGGATCCAGACAGCATGGTCTTCCGCAAGGGCGATGCCGGGGACCGCTTCTACATCATCCTGAGCGGATCGGTCGCTGTCTACGCGGACCGCGCCGAGGGCGTCCCATTGGCGGACCTACGCGAAGGTCAGAGTTTCGGCGAGATGGCCCTGGTGAATGACACGCCGCGCAACGCCAGCATCATGACGCGGGACACCACAGAGCTGCTCACCATCAAGAAGCGCGATTACCGCAACATCTTGCGCAAGCTTCAGACGCAAGAGTACGGCGAGAAGGCCATCTGTTTCCGCGCCCTTCCGCACTTTCGTACCTGGGACACCTACGCGCTCATGGGGCTTACCAAGGCCTGCAAGCTCCTCAGCTACCCGGCCAACAAAGTCATTTGCAAGCAGGGCGACCTCATCACACATATTTACATCGTCAAGTCGGGCCGCTGCCGCCTCATCAAGGAGATTCCGGTTCCGCGCACCAACGCGCGCTCGGGCGAGTCCACCACGGCGGACCACCTCGCCGGCAAGTCGAGCTGCCTGGTAGAGGCCGAGACGCTGCTCGAGGGCAGCTTCTTTGGCGAGAGCGGGCTCTTGGTCCTCGCGCAAGCCTCCGCCGACCGGAGGGCTTCTCTGGCGACCCTCGCCTCGGCCAGCGCTGGCCCCGGGGGCGGGCCCGAGGGCGACGGCGCCGAGATGGAGGCCAGCCGCAGGGCTTCGAGCCACTCCTCCACGTCCTCCGCGTCCTCCGCCTCGGCAAAGGGACTGGCGGCGCTGGCAGCCGGCGAGGCGCGCCAGGCAGAAGCGGCCGGACGCCCGCGCCGGCCGAGTCAGATGCTCAAGATGACCATCCCAGAGCTCTACCCGGCGAGCCTCGTCACGGACAGCGTCACCCAGCTCGTCGTCATCCGTCTGGTTGACTTTCTGCGCTGCACACAGGCCGCCGGCCAAGACGTGCTCCTGCAGTTCGCCTCGCACCGGGAGGAGGCCATGCGCCGCAGGACCGTCATGACCAAGCTCTCCAACCAGATTCTCTGGGAGCGCCAGAAGCGCTCCGTGCTCCTCGCCACCAAGATCCCCAAGTACGGCCAGCAGACCGCGCAGCAGCGCGCGGCCATGCTCCACCCCGCGCCTTTTCGAGTATGACACGACTCGGGCCGTGACGGCCTTGACCTGCGCGGGATGTGGGCTGCCTCGTCGACGACCTGCGAGCTCATGTACTTTTTTATGATTTGCTCCGAGTCACCTGCAGGCTATCAGCTGGGCTATACTTCGCCTCACTGACTGTGAGAGTCTTTATGTGCGTGCTCCGAGGCGTTTTCGTCAAAGTGCTTGGCGCGCAGGTCGCGCGCTGCGGCTTTCTTGGCGGTCGGTCCTGGTCCCTCGGGCTCCCTTGCCATCCCTTGGCGCTCCCTCGTCGTTCTCGTCGTCGCGACCGCGCACTGCAGCAAGGGGGCGGCAAACTGCAAAAACAACTCGCTGCGACGGCGCCGCCCACCCGGCCGGGCCCGGATGGCGCGGCGCGGGGGCGCGGCGGCGCCGGCCGTGGGGCGCTTCGGCGCGGTGAGCGCGCGGCAAGACCTGCCGGAGCGCGAGCAGGCGCAGGCGATGCTGGAGCGCCTGGCCACGACCGTCGAGGGCCTCATGACCAAGCACAGTTGGCACGTGGAGCGCCTGCAGGAGATGGTGCCGCGGCAGGCCGGTCTCCTGGGCATGAACGTGAATCGAGGCGCCAAGATCCTGCTCAAGCTGCGCGAGGGCGAGCGCGGCGCCGGCTTTCTGCCGTTTGAGATGGTGCTCGACACGCTGCTGCACGAGCTCGTGCACAACGAGATCGGCCCGCACAGCGCCGCCTTTTACAAGAAGTGGGACGAGCTGCGCAGCGAGATGGAGCGCTCGCTCGGCACCGCCGGCTTCACCATGCACAAGCCGGGGGGCGGCGCGGGCGCAGCCACGGCACCCGACGGCCTCGTGCCCTTCAGCGGCAAGGGCCAGCGCGTGGGCGCGGGTGCACGGCCGGCGCCCTCCTCGGCCGAGGCGCGCCGCCGGGCCATGGCGATTGCCGCGGAGCGCCGTGCTGGCCTCGGCGGGCGCCGACTTGGCGGCGGGTCAGCGGACTCCAACGCTGCCGATGCAGGCGCTTCGCCCAAGGAGCGGGCACGCCTCGCCGCGGAGCGCAGGCGCCAACACCGATCCACCTGCATCGCGCTCGCGGACGGGCACGACGCCGACATTGTACTGGACCACGACGGCGAGGAGAAGGCCGAGCAGGTCAAGCAAGCCGTCGTCGAGCACAAGGCCAAAGCAAAGGCCCCTGCGCAGAACCTTGTGCCTTTCAAGTCGGCGAGCGTTTCGTCGACCCCACCGACTGCGAGCGCGGCTGCGTCCAGCTCGTCGAGTGCGAGCGCGGCTGCGTCCAGCTCGTCGACGGCCCAGGGCCGACGACCGAGCGAGCCAAAGGCCCGAGGGTGGTCGTGCGCCACGTGCACGTTCGTAAGCGAGGGCCTCGGCGCGAGCTGTGATGCGTGCGGAGCCGCTAGGGCTTCTGCAAGCTACTGGACATGCACGCTGTGCGGGTTGGCGAACGGCAGTGCCCGTCCCGCGTGCCTGTGTGGGCGGCCGCGCAAGCGTCGGTCTTCCACTGTGGTGGACTTGACGTAGGCTGCGAACTCGACATGGGAGCAGGCGACGTATGCATGCATGAATGTACATAAAGGTAACAGTGTTTTTTTTTGTTTCAATTTGTCACATGTGTTCAAGGGTCATCAGGCGAGCTCAGCGTCCAGGAGGCGCTCGAACTCAGTAAAGACATCCTGTGCGCGCGAGGCCTCCACGTAGAGAGACTCGAGCACAGAGGGTTGGGAGCGGTCGCCGGGGCGCACGATCATGGAGCCAATCTCGTGGAGGGTGCGCCCCTTGGCGGCCGCGCGCTGCAGGAGCAGCGTGGACATCCAGACGGCAGTCTGGGCGTCCTCATCGAGGCCGGCGTCGCGCAGCATGTCGACGTCGACGTTGACGTCGATGTTCGCGATGGCCTGGAGCGTCTCCTTGCTGAAGGGCTCCTTGGCCTGCGGGTAGAAGAAGATCTCGCTGGACACGTCGGCCAGCTCGCCGCTCGAGGCGCGGGGAAAGGCAAGCGCGTGGTCGATGGGCACGAGGCCCTTCTTGTCGGCACTCAGCATGAGGTTGCCGGCGTGGCGGTCGCGGTTGAGGATGCGCACGTCCAGCACGCCAATGCGATGCACGTCCTCGGTGCGGAAGACGTTGGCGCCATAGTCGGTGGCGTCTTCGCCCGGCACAAAGGCCTGTGCGGACCCCAGCGTGAGGCCGCCGGCATCGTCGTCGCGCGGCGGAAGGTCCACGTAGGCCAGAGCCGTCTCTGGCACGCCGGCCAGGCCGGCGTCCAGGAGGTAGGCGGCCTGCTCGTTCACGGCCGCGCGGTGCGAGTCGGCATCCAGCGCGGGCTTGAAGACCGCGCGGCGCTCGCCGGAGGCGTCCGCGAGGAAGAAGACGTCTGAGGTGCCGTTCTCGGCGCGCTCCATGGACGTCACGTCCAGGTGCTCGAGCAGGTCGTCCATGCCACCCTGGATGAGGGGCGAGAGCGCAAGCTCGTCGGCGTCTTCCTCGGCGTTGACCTCCTCCTCGTCCGATTTCTCCTCGACATCCACGCGCAGACGCGCCATGTCCTGCTGCTGAGACGCGCTGGCGCCGTGCTCCTGGCCCCGGCGAAGATCGGGCAGATCGATCTTGAGGCCGGGGATGAGAACCTTGAAGACCGCCACCAGGCAGTCGGACGAGGCCGAGTCCAGCAGCATGCCCTCCACATCGATCTCGGGCAGCTCGTACAGAGCCATGGGCCGGATGAGGAAGGAGTCAGCCAGGTCCTGGATCTGCTCATGCCCCATGCGCGCCGCCTGCGGCACCTGGCCGCGCGGCTGGCGCCGCTGCTGTTGCTGCTCCTGCTCCTGCGCCGCCATGGCCGCGCCGGCCGGGTTCTGCGAGAGGGAGATCATCCGCTCGAGCAGGTAGAGCCCGAGGAGGAACCGCGGCAAGGTACTAGCAAGGCCACCGCCGCTGGCGGCCTTGCCGGAGCCCGACTCAGCGATCTTGGCCTGCGCGCAACCGGCTGCGGACCGCGCTTGGCGCGGCGCTGGCCGTCTCCGTTCGCGCGCCAAGCCAAGCCACCCGAGGGAAAGGGGAGGGGACGAGGATTGGCGCACGAGCGAGCAGGGATCGACCGATCGATCGATCGAACCCAGGCACCGCGCCCAGCTGGCTAGTTTCGCGAAGCCGCAACAGCTAGTGACCGCGGCCACACTTCTTCCTGTTCAGCCCGCGCTCCACGTTCCTGCGCTGTGCTGCGAGCACGGAGGTCGCCTCGACGTCAGCGCGCGGCAGCGCTCCCGCGCGCTCGCTCGCTCGCGCGCCGCGCCGCGCCGCGCGGCTCTGCGCTGCGCTGGCCTGGGGCGGTGGTCGCGAGGATACGAATAGCGAGCTGAGGTGGGGCTGCCTACCTGCCTGGCTGGCAGGCTGGCTTCGATCGCGATCCCACCCCGTACTCAACGCCTCTGGCGAGGAGGGGGCGCGCGGCGAAGAAGCGGCCGGCGGGGGCGGGGCCGAGGCGTCCGCGCGCGCGGAGCGAGCTCTGCGCGCGGGCCGCTGCGCTGCGCTGCGCCGCCGCCGCGCCGCGCCGGGCCGCGCGCGCGCTCCCGCTCGCTCGCTTTGTCTGTCTTGTCTGTCTGTCTGGCCGCCTGCTGTGCTGCGCAGTGCCGTGCTGTGACTTGAGAAGATAGATAGAAGGCGGCTTTTCGAAAATGCGCCTGTCGCGGCCGCCTTCCTTGCCTGTCCTGGCTTGCCTTGCCTTGCTTGCCTTGCGGCGCCTGCTCGGCGCGGCGCCGGTCTGCGGCGCGCCGCTCGGCTGCTCTGCTCGGCGCGCTGCGCGAACCCGCCCGCGTCCGCGAGCGAGCGAGCGAGGCTAGAGAGAGGGAGAGAGAGAGAGGGAGAGGCCTGGCCGACGACGATGGACTAGAGCCCCCGTGCCGTGCGTGCCGAGCCGGATTGCGTCGTCCCTCGCAGGGGGAGGGACGCCGCGCCACAGCGGAGGGGAGGTCAGCGCGCGGCCGGCACAGCGCAGCGTAGCGCAGCGCAGCGCAGGGCCGCCGGTCGCGCAGCGCGCGGCGGCGCCGCGGGCGACCGCGCGCGCCTCGCTGCTCGGCCGCAGGCCTTGCGACTAGCGCGCGAGGTCTCGAGATGGGGCTCTGCAGGCTCTGCTGGCGCGCGCCGCGCTGCAGGGCGATGCGGGGCACTGCGGGGCCCGATGCGGGCCGCCGCGCGCGCTGCTAGGGGGCGGGCCCCGCCCCGGACTGCGGGGGAAACGTCGCGGCCACGCTCCTCTCCCCTCTGCAAAGGTCTCCCTCCGGCCGCCCGACCGCCCACTGACCGCTGCGGGAATGTTCATCATAAGGCTGCACGCGCACTGTGGCGCCGGAAACCGCGAAGAAACCGTGCCGAGCAAAGCGGCGGAAGCGGCGGCGGACGCGCCGGAGAAGTTTCTTTGCGGGGGGACTGCGGGAGAAGATCCGCGTTGCGCGTGCCCGCAGCGGGACGCGGAGGCGCCGTCCTGGAGGCAAGATCGGGGCCGGACGCGGACCCTGACCGGACCCCGACCGGGCCGTGCGGCCGCGCGAGCGAGCCTTGGCCGCTCGCTCGCCGGCCGGCTTGCCTCGTCCCAACAGCTGAGCGAGTTGGCTCAAGGCCCGGGCGGCGGCCAGTTGCGCGACGCGGGTGCGCGGCGGCGCGGGTGCGCGGCGGCGCCGGTGCGCGGCGGCGCGGCGCGGCATGGGCGCGGCGGAGAGCGCGGCGGCCCGGGCGCCGGGCGGCGCGCACGATGGCCCAGGCAGGGCCGCGCTGCAGGGCGGGCTGGGCGCGGCGCTGCCGCAGGTGCAGCACGGGGGGGACGACCACTACTACGAGGCGGTGCTCGCCAAGCGCCACGGCGCGGGCGCGCGCAGGAAGCGCGGTGACGCGCGGTCCAGCGGGGCGCGGTCGCCGCGGTCGTCCGTGGCGAGCGCGGGCGCCAGCGCCAGCGCCGGACGCAGGAGCAGGAGTCCGAGCCCGAGCCCGAGCGTGGGCTCGGCGAGCCCTGGGCACGGCACCGCGAACTCCGTCCTGAGCAGCCTCGCGCTATGGGACAACGCGGGCGCCGTGCGCCGCGCCGCGCGAGACGAGGCGCTCTTTGACGAGCACGCAGAACACGACGCCGTCCTCGGCGCGCTGCAGCGCGTTGTGGACGCGCTACAGGAGGCAGGCGAGGACGGCGTCGCTGGCGCCGAGGAGCCGCTGCTGCGCCGCCTGGTTGAGCTCCTGGCAGCCCCTTCGCACGAGATGCAGCTCCAGGCGGTGCGCGTCCTGGCCACCGTGCTGGCGGGCGGCCGGCTGCAATGGGACGCCCGCGCCTTTGCGCCCCTGCGCCCGACACCACCAAAAAGCCGCGCCGCCTTCGCGCGCGCAGACCGCGTGCTGCTGCAGCACCTCGACTTCCCGCTGCCGCTTGTGCCGCTCATCTTGTCCAGCGACGATGCCATCGTGCGGCATGCCACGGCGGCGCTCAGCCTGATGCTGGCGCGGCACGCGGTTCCCAACCTCTTTGGCCCAGTGCGCGCGCGCGTCCTGGAGAGCCTCATTGCCGCACTCGTCGGCAACCTGCTTGCCGTTGATCGCGGCGTGCAGCTCGTCACCGCCTCGGCACTTGCTAGTCTGAGCGCCGAGATTGCGACGCACGCAACCATGGTGGACGCCGGCGCCGTCGAGAACCTCGCCTCGCTCCTGCACCGCCCGGCCAGCGGCCCGCTGGCTGCATTCTGCCTGCGAATGCTCGTGCAGCGCTCGCTGCTGCTCTGCCAGCGCCCGCTGGCCTCCCCCATTCCCAACGGCACCCTCGCCCTCGAAGCCGTGCTGCGCCGCACGCGTGACCTGGTCCGTGTCGAATCCGTGCCGGAGCCGGCGTCTGACGAGGCTGCAGCCTACGAGCTCATGGACTGCCTCATGACGCTCACGTCCGCCTCGAGAGACACTGCCCTTCTCGGCATCCTCTTCGCCGATGCGGACCCTGACGCGACCGACAAGCGAAAGCCAATCGCGGGCGAGCGGCGGGCATTGCCGCTGATCGCCGCGGCAGCCCTGCGACGCCTGCGCGAGGCACCGGGCCTGGCATCTGCACGCCCGGCGCTCGCTGACCTCGTGCTGCACCTTGCCATGGTGGACGATTGCCTCGCGTCCCTCCTGCGGGGCCCGCCGCCCGGCCTGCTCGACTGCGCGCTCGCCGATTCGCCCCTGCACAGCACGGACCCGCACGCGCTTGAGTATCAGGACCTGTACGCGTCCGCTGACGAGCAGGCGCAGCGCCACGCGCGGCGCACGCTCTACACGTGCCGTGTCCTCGTCAAGCTCGCCGCCGAGCTGACTCGTCTGCCAGACGCCGCCGCGGACACCGCGCGTGCGCACCGCCTCGTCGAGGACGTCGTGCTTCCCATGCTCTGGGCTGCGCTGTCCTCATCGTCCTCCTCGCCGAATGGCAACCCGCTCTCGTCCCCGTCGTCCTCCTCCTCGTACGCCCCCAACCTCGCCACCGTCAAGGACGGGCCCGGTACCAAGGCCGGCGCGCTGCGCGCCATGGCGCGCCGCGCCGCGCTCGCGGCGCTCGGCTCGCTCGCGCTGCGCGAACAGTGGGCCTACTCGGTGGCCAATTTCAAGCAGACGTCCTTCGTGGCGCGCCTTCTGCGCATCGGCTTCGCGGCGCACGCGGTCTGCGCCGAGGCCACCAAGATGCAGCAGCTCGACCTGCGTGGCGCTCTCTCGGAGATCCCGGACGACGAAGGCGCGCTGCAGCGCAACGGCGCCGCTGCCGTCGATCTGCACCTCGTCTCGCGCGCGCTCAGCAACCTCGCCATGTACGATAACATCCTGCGCCGTCAGGCCACCAAGGACAAGATGCTCGTCAGCCTCTGGAAGTTCTTCGCGCTCCTTAGCCGCGGCGGCCTCGCCTTCACAGTACACGAGGAGTACCTCGCCTCGCTCAATCCGGACCTCCCGGCGCTGCGCCCCGCTGTGGCGCGCGATGAGGGCAAAGACCGCGCCGGGGACGACCTCGGACTCGACGATAGCGACACCGACGTCGATCTTGACATCGATGCTGATGCCGCCACGGACCTTAGCGACGCTGCGTCGCAGCCCTCCTTTTCGCCCTGGGCCGGCGGCAGCAGCAGCAGCAGCAGCAGCAGCATCGGTAACAGCAATGGCAGCGCCAGCGGCGACGCGCTGCTGCGTTCCCCCGCGCATGCTGGCGAGATCGTCGTGTCTTCGCTAGCCGGAAGGAGCCCGCCGCCAGTTCTCACCGGCGGCATTGGCGGAGCGCGCAGGGGCCGCGACCCGAGCAACAAGGCGCTTGACGCAGCGCTCGTGGAGGCTTCGCTCGGCAAGGCGCTCGTGCAGATCGGCTTCCACGGCGATCTCTTCCCGACACCGAGTGACCCGGTCTCCTACCTCGACGCCGTGCGCACGTGGACCGCCAAGTGGGTTGCCTTCGCAGAGGCTCTGCTCCGTCAATACTGGCACGAGGAGACCATCCGCGCAAAGTGCTTTGCAGTTGTAGCACTCGCCACGCGCCAGCTTGGCTGGGTTCATCTCTGGCGCTACCTCGCCACCGTGCAGAATAGCGCCAACGGCTCAGGACCCGTGACGACGCCAGAGCTCGCATCGCAGGAGCCCGCGGCCTGGCCTTGGGACGACCGCACTGTGCGCCTCTGGTGCAAGGCGCTGCGCGCGTGCACCCTGCAGGGCGGCGCACGTGGGAAGCTGCATGCTCCGGCCACCATTCTCAGCGCCGCTACGCTTCGAGAGACGCTCCGAGGACTGGTCGAGGTGCTGCAGCCGGAATGCTTTGAGCGGCGTCACCGCATGCTGCTCAATTTCAAATTTGCGCAGCGCTCGTCGTTACAGACCGAGACTGCTGGTAACGACATGGTGCATGTCATGACCTGCGGCGCGCCCCGCCACGTCTCGGACATGGCTCTTGATGACCACGTCAAGCACCTGTGCCCTTGGGGCATCGTCTTCGCTGGCCCACAGGACGCGCTGCGCCTCGCCACTGTGTCCAAGAACCCCGTCCACAGCCTCGCCTCTGCGCGCCGACAAAACAACCTTCAGCTAGGGGCGGCAGGCTGGACAATGAGCTTCTGGGTGCGCTGCCTCGCACATGATATGTCCGAGGCGTCAGACGCAGACGGAGGCACCACCACCCCCACCACCACCACCATAATCCACGCCGATGCCGCCGCCGCCGCCGCCGCCGCCGCCATCGACGTTCGCTCCCCAGCGTCTTCCACCATCCATGTGCTGGCCGCCGCAGCCAACGGCGAGGTCCCAGTCGCGGTGCTCGCCACCCCGGATGGCCTTGAGCTCGGCTGCATCTCGCTCGAGCGAGACGGCGGCGCCTCGCCCACCGGCGCGGGACATGGACTCTTCGGCTTTTTCTCTTCATCATCGTCCTTGCCCTCTTCGGAGACCTCACCGACGGCGCGTTCCGGGTCTGCACGCCCCGTCTGGCATGGGTCGGGCTTTGCGCTTGACAGCCTGAGCCCCGGCTGGCACCACATCGTTGTCGTCTGCGACGGCAAGGCGGAGACTTCCTTTTATGTCCAGGACCCCAAGAAGCGCTACCCGGTGCCCTTTGTGTGCAAGAACACCTCGCTGGAGATGTTGGGCAACTCCGCCGACCTCCTCAACCCGTTTATGCCCGACTGGTGCGTTGCCGACTTTCGCCTTTTCGGCCAGGCCATCCCATTGCTCACAGTCATGGCCACGCCGACGCGCGTGCCACTGAACCGGCGACCTTGGGAGCTATTCAACGCGGCGGATATTCCGCACGAATTTGCGCGCGATCACCTCGGCCGCGAGGTGACGGACCTTGTGCTCCGCGCGATCGACTGCGACCTTGTTGAGGTTCGCCATCTCGCGGCTGAGGCCCTCCTCCTCCTGGCCGCGCACCCTCCAAATCTCGTCCGCATCGCCGCCGCCCCGTCTGGCCTCTTGCCGATTGCGCGCTGGGCGCACAAGCGCGAGCGTGAGCCCGAGGAGGAGGTGAAGGAGGAGTCCAGCCGCGGCCAGTTCAGAGCCGACGAGACGGCCGACGAGACGGCCGACAGAAGCCTCTTTGTACAGGTCTTTCGAACTCACACGCAGACCACGCTGTTGCAGCTGCTCGTGCGCCTGCGGTGACCTTGCATGAATCCAAATGAGGGAGAAGAGGAAAATGACGCAAAGCAAAGCAAAGCAAAGCAAGAAGTAAGCGAAGAACTGAACTGTGTCAAACTCAGTGGCTTGAAAAGCAAAGGCAAACGGCCGTTGGGAAGTCAAAGCGGCCGGTCACTTCCGAGGTGAGCTCGCCCGAGTCAGGGTTCACCGCGAAGCACTCAACGTTATTGGAGTCTTGGTGCGCCACGTACAGGCGTGCGCCAGAGGGGTCAAGCTTCATCTCGCGCGGTGTCAGACCGCCGCTGTCAATACAGCTGACGAAGCAGGCGCGCACACCGCCTGGCACCGCCTCGTTCGTCTCCAGACGCAAGACACCGACGCGGCCGTTCGCGCCGCAGGGCGTCGCCCGCAGCGAGCAGTACACGAAGCGTTGGTTCGGGTGCACCTGAATGGCCGCCGCCGTAAAGTCCCGGTCCGAGCCTGGCTTGTCGCTGCCATCCTGTACGGAAATCATTTGCACCGCGTCGCGAAGCGGGCCGTCACCCCCGCGCGCTGCTTTGTCTCCGGGAATGACGCACAACACGGACGTGAGCTCGCACAGTACGAGGAGCGCGCCGCTGGGCTTGTGCACGTCCATGTGGCGAGGTCCGCTTCCCGGCGGCATGCGCACGATGTCATGCGAAGTCGACTGGCCCGCCTCATCGAGCGCAAACTCATGCACGACGTCGCCGCCCAGGTCTGGGACCATGAGGCGCAGCGAGCCGCCGTCCGCGACCGCGTCGGAGGCAACAAACGCCATGTGGAGGTGAGTGTCATCTTGGCGCGCCTTATTGGGCCCAGGAAACTCGCTCTGGCCCGAGCAGTCCAGGCGCGCCGCCACTCCGTCCAGATGGCCCTCTTTGTCCAGACGAAAGACCACCGCCGGGCTCTTGGCGCCGTAGTTGGCCACGAAGAGCCAGCGGCCGTCAGCGCTAATCGCCACGTGCGCGGAGCTCGTCCCGCAGGTGTCGGCCTTGCCGGCCACAGTAAACGTCTTCGTGTCGGCGTTGATATCGAGCGCCCACACGAGGCCGTGATCCGCGTACTCCTCTACGGCGTAAAGCACAGGCAGCCTCGGATGCAGGGCCAGGTAGCCCGGGTTGCGCGGCACGGCCCCGGCGTCCTTGCCCTCCCAGGCCAAGACGTTCTCCAGCTTCACGCCGCCATCTTCACTCACGCAAAAGTACCCTACGCCCTTGCCGTTTCCCTCCACGAAGTCCAGCGTCTGCCCGTCTGCGGCGCAGAGCGTCAGCCTGCGTCCTCCTGGAGTTCATGGCGCGCAGCGCGGATCGGTCTTCCAGCGAGGAGAGGACAACGTACAACAGCCCACAAAGAGCGCGCGGTCTCGCGACATGGTCGCTGGCAGCCAGCTGCCCGCGCCGTCTGCCCTGGCGGCTCCCCCGCGCCGCGCCGCGCCACGCGACCGTGACGTCGACCCTCGCCCGATCCTGCTCTGCTCCATGGTCAGCGCTTCAAGGCGCCGACCGAGGCCGCCAAAGCCCCGGACCCGTGCACGGGGCGGTAGAGTTTTTTTTTCCCGCGCGGGCGGGGCGCGCGGGGCAGCGGCGGCACAGAAGACCGTTTGGCGCGGCGCCGCGTACTCACAGCCAGCTCACCGTCAGGCTGCCTCCGAGTCGGAGAGTACGACGCCACGCGACCCTGCCTCCGGCGCCTGGGGGCGCGCGCAGACCTGGCTTCCCTCCCGGTGCGTCGTCCAGGATGGCGGACGAGGGCCCCGGTGCGGCTCAGGTCCAGGCCCAGGCCCAGGCCCAGGCCGAGGCCCGGGCCCAGGCCCGCGCGCGAGAGGAGGCGACGCGCAAGCACGTTGTGGGCGGCGTGGTGAACGTGCACAAGACGCTGGCGGAGTGCGAGAGCGACAGGGCCGCCCGCCAAAAGCTTGGCGAGGCGGAGCGCGCAGAGGCCGAGCTCAGGGCGCATGGAGAGGCGCTGGCGCAGGCGCGGCAGCAGCTCGCCGCAGCGCGCGCGGCATGCGAGGAGGCGGCGACCGAGGACGAAGAGGCGCGCGAGCGCGTGCGCGAGGCGAGCAGAAGCGTCGACGAGGTCGAGCGCCTGCGCGACCTGGCGGCCGTGCGCGTGCGCAAGCTGGCGCCCGTGGCAGAGGCGCTGCGCGAGGCGGAACGCGAGGAGCAGGCGGTGCTAGCCGAGGCAGCCATGCTGCGCGCGCAGAATGAGACGCAGACGAGCCAACGCTTCAGACAGCGGCGGCGCGCGGAGGCGGAGAAGGCCGTCGGCGAGGCGCGCGCGAGGCGCGCGGAGGAATCTGCCATGATCGAGGCGGCGCGGCACGAGCGCCAGCGCGCCGCCCAGCGCGTGGCGCAGAGCGAGGCGCAGAAGCGCGACCGTTTGGCCAAGGTGCAGGCACGGTACGCGGAGGACCATACGCGGCGCGCCGAGGCAATCCTGGCGCTGAAGCGGTCCACGGAGGCGATCCAGGCCGACATGGTGGGCAAGACCGCGCAAAAGCAGCTTCGCGAAGCTCGTGTCGCGCAGCGCGAGCAGGAGGAGTTTGACCGCATCTTGGAGGCGGGAGGAAACCCCTACGAGGTGTTTCGCAGGCGCAAGCAGGAGGCGCGCGTGCGCGCCACCAAGGAGCGCATCAAACTGCGCATGCAGCAGTCGGAGATGGCGCTCATGCAGAAGATGCTGGCGTTTGACGAGTACAATCGTACCAAGGACGCGCAGGAGGCCAAGGACAAGGCGTACGAGGAGCAGTACACACGTTCGCTGGGGCGCGGCGCGGCCGAGGAGCGCACGCGCAACTACATGCGGTCTCGCACCATCGGCGGCGTCGACTCGATCGATCCGTCCGGCCGCGCCTTTCGCGTGGAGCCCAGCCAGGTCACCGTCATGAAGACGCATGCCTTTGGTCTTGGCCGTGTCCAGGCGCACCGTGGCGACATTGTTGACAAGATCGCCGCGGAGCCGGCCAACGAGGGCGTGCGGCCGATTCGCTCGCTCATCCCGGCCAAAGTGCGCTCCTTCGTGCCGCGCGAGCTGCTTGAGGCGGGCGGCGTCTTGGATGACGATGGCGATGAGGACGACGAGGACGAGGCTGAGCTCCGCCGCGAGGCCGGGGCAGCGCGTGCCGCGCAGCCTTTGCGCGGCGGCGGAAGTGGCGGCCTCGCAGCGGAAGCGCACGCTTTGGATCGGCTGAACGATGCGGCGCTCGGCCCGCCGCCAGGGGCCTCGCTGCGCGTCTCGGAGGACCTCGTGCCGCAGGACGAGCGCGTCGAGGACGAGCGGCGGCTGGTCCGAGACAAGTCGGCGCTCGGGGGCAAGCAGAGCGGGTCGCGGGCTGGGCTCGCGCTGGACTCGCCGGGCGAGGGCGGCGCGCCCCGCGGCGCTGGCTTGGCGGTCCGAGAGCTGAGTGTCTTCGAGCGCAAGATGCTCCACAAGGCGCGACAGGCGCAACTAGAGAACGTCGTGCAGGATCAGGTGGTGTGGGGCAAGAAGTTCGAGGGCCAGGCTTTTCTGGTCAAGCCTGCGATTCTGCACTTTAAGGACTTTGTCGTCGGGGAGACCTACACCAAGAGATTTACGCTGACGAATGTTTCGTTCACGTTCAACAGCTTCAAGCTGCTGGAGCTTCCGGACGACATCAAGAACTTCTTCACCATCTCATACGAGAAGCCTGGCCGCATGAGCGCGGGACTCACGTGCAAGATCCGGGTTGACTTCGAGCCCAAGGTGAACGAGGACCTCTCGGTGGATCTGCCTTTTCTGGCGCACACTGGGCCCTTTGGCGTGCCGATCCGCTGCACGACGCGCAAGACGCTGCCGGCGCTCTCGCGCAGGTGTCTCGACTTTGGCACGGTGGTGCACGGCGAGACCAAGACGTTGGTGCTGCGCATTGCGAACCAGGGCGCCCTGCCGTCAGCGTTTGAGGTGGAGGGCGCAGGGCTGGGCGAGCGCGATTTGCGCGTCGGCGCGCCCGTCAAGTCAAGCCTGGAGGGCTACGACGAGACGACCCTGAGCGTCACATACTCGCCGCAGGAGGACAGTCCGGCGCAGATCGACAGCGAGCTGGAAGTGGTCTTCGCGGACGGCCAGCGCGTGCGATGCGGCGTGGCGGCCGCCACAAGCCGCGTGCCCATCTACTCGGAATCGCCAGAGCTGGACTTTCGATGCTGCGTGCTGGGCAAGTTGTACCGCAACAAGCTGGTGCTTCGGAACCGCGGAACGGTTGCGTTGCGCGCCGAGGTGTCACCGCCGCCAGCATTGCGGGGCTGCGTCGAGTGTCTGCCGGACATGGGTTTCGTGCAGGCGCGCAACGGCGCGGAGGATGGCCACTTTGACGTGCAGCTTAAGCTCCGGCCTTCGCAGGAGCTCATCGACTGGTGCGAGCGCGAAGGCCACCTGACGCGGGACCAAGCCGGCGCCCCTTACGGCGAGGTCGTGCGTGTACGCATTCCGCTGAGCGTGCGCGTCCCGGAGCAGGTGCTCCCTGTCCAGGTGTCGCTGGTGGCAGAGCTCACGCTGTCCGACATCTTACTGTCGCCGCCGGTGTTGGACTTTGGCTCGTGCTACACGACGCAGTCCGTGAAGCGGTTGCTATCGCTGGAGAATGCCAGCCTGCTCCCACAGCAGTTCGGCTTTGTGAAGCTGCGGCCACAGGTTGCTGTGCAGCCATCGAGTGGCTTCGGCACCTTGCTGCCGCGGCAGCGGCAAGAGGCGCACGTCATCTTCAGCCCGGCCTCGGCGGTTGAGCACAAGTTCTCGTTGACGCTGCGCTCGAGCCTGAACCGCACCTTTCAGATTCCATGCAAGGGCATGGGCTTGGAGCCGCCGCTGCACTTCTCCCATACCGTGGTAAACTTCGGCGCCTGCGCGCTCGGTTCGCGCCGCGCGCAGAGTATCTTCGTGAGCAACCCATCCTCGCGGGAGACGCGCGACTTTCACATTATGCTGCCTGACGCTTCGCTCGGACACGGGCTGCACGTCAGCCCGCAGGTTGGCTCACTGGGCCCCGGCAGCACGCTGCGCGTCGAGGTGGAGTTCACTGCGCCGCAAGTCAAGGACGGGGTCAAGTCGGCGGCGGGGGAGGAGGAGGAGGAGGAGGACGTGGACGTCGACGCCGCGGAGAAGAAAGACGATGAGAGTAAGGGGGGGGAGAAGGAGGAGGAGGACGAAGAGGAAGCCAAGGGGACTGCCGACGTGGGCGAGCAGGACGGCTCCGAGGAAGAGAAAGGCGAGGGGGCGTCGGCGCAGAAGCCGCCAGGAGGAGCCGGGAGCGTCTGCTGGAGCGAGCGCGGCGAGCCGTGGAGCAAGCACTGCTCGTGGATAGCGCGCTGCCACGTGCGCGGCTACGAGCTGCCGCTGGCGCTGCAAGTCGATATGACGGTCGTGGAGTCCGGCCTCCTCGCGGACGAGGACGAGCTGGCGTTCTCACAGGTGGCCGTGGGTCACTCCAAGACGCTCCTGGTGCGCGTGCGCAACTTCGGCAAGGAGGCGGCGCGGCTGAGCGCCGACAGCCTGAATCCGGTGGGCCCGTACATGATGGTGAACGCGTTGCGCGATGTGCCGCCGCAGGGCTCGCACGCCGTCAAAATCAAGTTCATGCCGACATCGAACCGTACATTTCAAGAGGTGCTCACGATCCGCAGCCAGGCAGCGAAGCTGGATGTGGTGCTGCGCGGTGAGGGCGTGAGCCCAAAGCTGAGCGTGTCGCTGGAGCCGCCCGGGGCGGTCGCGGCGACGGATGGGTCGGCGGCGAACGAGGAGGCCTTCTCGAGCGACCAGATGCTGGACTTTGGCGATGTTCTCGTGGGCGAGCAGAGCCTACGGTCCGTGTATCTACAGAACCGCAGCGTGTTTGGGCTTGACTATGCCCTGGAGCCGGCGCGCGCCGCCAGTCTGCCGCGCAACCTGTGCGGCGAGGATGTCTTTGCAATCGAGCACCAGCGCGCGAGCATCCCGGCGGTGGACGTGCGCGAGGTACGCGTCGCGTTTCAGCCGGACCAGGAGCGCCTGGGCGCCCACCTGGGCGTCTACGAGGTGGTTGTGCCTAACCAGATCGGTACGCATGTGCTGCGCCTGCGCGGTCGTGCCTGGCGAGACCCGATCTTCGCCAACATGCTGTCGCACGGGCGCATTGCGGCGCGCGACCGGCTGCCGGCGGAGTTCTGCCCGCCAGGCCAGCGCGGACTTCCGGACTACTCCATCCAGGCCTGCTTCGACGACGCTGAGGACGGCACCACCCTGCACCTTGTGGTGGGCTCATGCCACGCAACGCGCGGCGGTTCGTATGAGCTTTCGGAGATCCCCGAGGCGGTGAGCGTGGACAAGCCCAAGGCTGCGCTCAAGGGCGGCGAGCGCGTCCAGGTCTCCTTGGTTCTGCAAAAGGACCGCCACGACTGCATGGGTGAGCACAAGATCCGCTGCACGCTCCTCATGGACGACCAGAAGACAACGCGCATCGTGTCGTTGGTTTTGCGTGCAGTGAACCCAAGGCGGTGACTGGGTGGTAGTGAGTGTTGACAAAGAAAAATAGAAGGAATGGTTTTCCTGGAGTAGCCTAAGCGGCGGAAGTGCACCTCGTCTCAGGCTATGAACATCTTGGAGAGCATCGCCGGAAGAGCAATGAAATAGGACAGAAGTCATGACGAATGGATTTGAACTAACGATCTATCAATCTTGCCGAGCAACCTCGGCGGCGTGGGCGAGGAGGTCGACGCCCATGGGCATGGCATTGTGGTGATGATGGCGCGCGGCAATGGATGCGGCCGTGGCGGCGGCGGCGGCGGCGATGGAGGCCGCATTGTCGTAACCGCCTTCCCTGCGAAGCCCCTGGCTCATCTCGACAAGCGAGGCCACGCCTTCGGCGGAGCCCGGCAGCGAGATGGCAGCCATGACGTTGGCAGAAAAAGGGGCGATGCGCGGGCCACGCGGAGGGCTGCTGAGCACGTCCATGGCCGATGAGGTGGGCTCCTCAGACTTGGGCAAACCCGTGGCCCGCGGCGGCGCCGGGGCGGTCATGGAGCCGCGGCGCTTTGCTGCCTTTCGCTTGGCTGCCTCCTGCGCGGAGACCGCGGCGACGGGCGCAGCGCCCTTGCGCTTGGTCTGCGGCGCGGCCGGGCTGGCGGCAGGCGCAGCAGTAGCGGCAGCGGCGGCCGCCGGCGGCCCCGAGCTGGCAGTCCGCACGCGAGCAGGCGCCTGCGCGCCGCAGACGCCGCCGCCGCTTTGAAGCTGCTGCTGCTGCTGCTGCTGCTGCTGCTGCTGCTGCTGCTGCATGGAGTGGTAAAGCTGGCCATAGGCGCCGGAGGCGGCGCTAAAGTACGGCGCAGAAACGCTGTAGCCGGGCTGGGTGAACTGAGAGTGAAGGGTAGGCTGCTGCAGACAAACCTGGCGTTGCAGCTGATACTTGGACACGGCACACTGCAGGTCTTGCATGGTCAAGTCGACCTGGCGGTTCGTGTGGGCGTCGCGAGCCATGGGGTCCTGCGCGAGGAAGCTCTGCACGACGGTGACGGCCTGCATGAAGTCGTCGAGGCCGAAGCGGCCGGCACCACGCAGCGAGGGCGGCGTGGACGCGGCGGAGAGGCTAGCCTTCTTGGCGGAGGCCGCGCCGGCGCCAGCAGAGGGCCCGAAGACAGGCTCATCCGCGTGCGCGGCCTCGTGCGCGTGCGCGTGCGCGTGCGCATGCGCGGACTCCTGCGAGGCCTGCGCGGCTGCGCCCGGCTGCGCCTGGGGGGCCGTGGCGGCGCCCCGCGCGCCACTGCCACCGTTGCGGAAAACCCCAAAGCGCTGCTTGTTGTGGATGCGCACAGGCGCGGCGGGTAGCCACTTCGCCTCGACCAGCACGTTGGGCGAGACCCAGGACCAGCCCTTGGGACGCGGCGAGGCGGGAAGGGAGGGGTCCGCAACGGTGGTCTCGAAGCAGTGCACTGAGTAGCGACTAAAGTTGCTGGCGCCCTTGACGGCCGAGAGCACCTCAATGCGGATGGGCACGATGATATCGACGCCGGCCGGCACCGAGACGAGGAGGTCCTCGTTGGGGCGCACGTCGCACGAGGCGGGCGCGCCGGCCTCGACGACGTTGATGCGGCAGGTCGCGGCGGCGTGCCACTTGCGCGGGCCCTCGCGCTTGACACTGCTCCACGAGAAGCCCAGGCGCCACTCGCGCGAGTCGATGCCCACAAGCATGGTGCTCTTGCGCAGGCCGTTCTTGTTGCGCGTGAAGGCGGGCGCCGGCGTGCCGTCCTCGTACACGAGGCGCATGGCCAGCGTCGTGCCGGCCTTGGGGCTCTTGATGACTACCTTGAGGTGGTGGCCGCGGCCGTGCTGCTGGTTCTCCCACTCGCACGAGCCGCCCTCCGGCACGGCCGCCCACTCATTCTCGATGCCTTTTAGTGTGCCGTACTTGCTCTGGAACTCCACGCAATACGACTTAGGGTGCGGGTAGTGCAGCGAGGCCGTCATGCCGTCCGCGCCGCCGCTCGCCACTGCCTCTTTGGCGGGCGTCGTCGCACTCTTCCCTGTCATCCTCCTCTCTGCTGTCTACTCGTGCGCTGCCCTGGCTGCGCTTGCTGCCCCAGCTTCTCCAGCGTGCCGGCGCCGAGCCTCGCCCAGGCGTTCGGTTCGTCACCTCCGACTCACACCGCTCGCGAGAGCACGCGCGCGCGAGGCGCGGGCGCGCCTACCTTGCTGGTCGGCGCTCGTCGTCGTCGTCGTCGTCGCCGCCGCCGTCGTCGTCGTCGTCGTTACGCGCCGCTGCCGCGCGGAGCCCCGCGCGTGCAGGTGCCGAGCTCCACGGAAGCCAAGCCGTACGATTGGATGGAGCTCGCGCGTTGAGCGAGTGAGTGCCCACCCACAACCGTCACCACCACCGCTGCAGCGCGCGCCCGCCGCTGCGCCGCTGCTCGCTGGCAGGCCGCCCCAGCGCGCGCCGCCGCGCCGCCGCCTCGCCTCGGGCGCGCTCGCTCGCTCGCTCGCGCGCGAGGCGAGCCGCCGCGGGCAGCAGGCAGGCAAGCAGCAGAGCAATCCGGTTTGAATTGAACGAGCGGCCCTGGGCTCGCCCGCGCTCGCGCCACCCGTGCTCGATGCCGCGCGCGAGCGCGCTCGCCGCGCCGCCGCGCCCCGCGCCGCGCCGCTCGCTCGCTCCTCGCGCCGCAACAGAGGCGCGCGCGGCCGCACGCAGATGGCCAGGCCAGGCGCGATCAGGTATGCTGGCGCCGCGCCGCGCGCGAATGAATGTCTCACGACTTTTCGTGGTCCTCGAGGTCGCTCGTGCGCGCCGCTGCGGGCAGGGGCGGCCCCCCGCGCGCCTCTGGCGCCTCTCCCCCCACGCACACTGGCGCGCCGGCCGCCCCGCCTCTGGATTCTCTGCGCGGGTTCTATCCAGGGCCGGCGCCAGTGGGGGAGGGGAGGGAGGGCAGCGCTGAGGGGGGCAGAAGGAGCGCGGAGGGGGGCCGGTGCGGGGGAGAAGGCAGCGAGGCGTGGCGCGCGGAGGACGCCGGCGCTTCGGTGTGGAGGGCGGCGAAGGCAGAGGGCTGGGGGGGCGGGAGGCGGCAGCGGCGCAGTGGGGGAGGCGGCGCGGCGGGAGATTCGGGAGGGTGGTCCAAGCTGGTGGTTTCCAACCATCGACGATTCGAATTTCCGTCTCGTGGTAACTAGCAGAGGCGACGAGCAATCAAATCAAGATCATGTCAGGCAGGGCCTGGCAGGCACAGGCCGACGATACGCTGCATCAACCTGAAGTACCGCGAGCGACGCCGAGTCGCGGCGAGCTAACAGAACGCAACAAACAAACTGCGAGCGTGGCCGGGCAGGCGCGCCGGCGCGCAGGACGGCGAGCGGGCGGGCGGCCGCCGAGAGCAAGAGCGGCGTCCCGGGACGAGCGCGCGGCCGCGGGTGGCTGGTGACGCAGGCTCGGGCAGGCCCAAGCCCGGCCGCGCGAGCCTGCCTGCCCTGCCAGTGCCTGCGCTGCGCCTGGCTACGCCTGGCTGCGCCTGGCTGGCCAGGCTGCGGTTCTCGGCGTGCGTGCTGCTTGCAGCTGCGCGTCGGCAGCCGGCTCGCGAGGGCCTGGCGGCCAGTGAGTGCTGCCGAGTCCGGCGCCTGCGACGCCAGCGGCTCGCGGGCTGGTGCTGTGCGGTGCTGCGTAGGTGCTAGTCGTCGGTGTACCAGTACGAGCCTGGCTGCAGCGGTGGCAGCGCTTCACTGCGTCCTTGCAACTCGATCCGAGCTAGGTAGCTAGCGCGAAACTTGGTTGAGAGGAAACTTGGGCGGCGAGGTGCGCAGAAGTTGAGGCCGCCCGTGCCGCCTTTCTTGGTGCTCGTGATTTTCATCACAACCACAGGAAGCACAACTGCCAGCCGCGCCGTTTCCGACTTCGCCGGCCATGGTCGAGCCCGCCACTCCCTACCAGTACTACCCGGCTGACAGTTAGGCAGGCAAGCTCGCACCGCCTGCGCAAGAGCTGCTGGCTGCCGGAGGCGAATAAAGTAGCCTTGTCGGCCGCGGCCTGCGCCGGCTGACTTTGCGAGAGGCCCTTCGACCACCGGGTCGCCTTCGGCCGCCTCCGGCCACAGGCTCAGCTGCTGCTCGCTCCCGCCACGCTCCCTCTGCAGACTGACACGTTGCTTGACAAGCGGCACGATGACGTGAAAGAAACAGAAGAAGACTCGGCTCGCCGACTC
Organism: Thraustochytrium sp. TN22; assembly: GCA_013306675.1. Lineage (NCBI taxonomy): Eukaryota > Bigyra > Thraustochytrida > Thraustochytriidae > Thraustochytrium > Thraustochytrium sp. TN22. The sequence continues at coordinate 63,959 of JABLUY010000011.1, read as the reverse complement.
GGACCCGGCGAGTCGCAGAAGCCGTTCGCACGCACGCGCGTGGCGCTGCAGGGCGGCGGGGCCGGGCTGGGCGGCGCAAAGGAGGGCAAGACAAGGCAAGGCAAAGCAAGGCAAGGCAAGGCAAGGCAAGGCACGACAAGGCCGGCAGCATGGGCCCGCGCGTGGTGGCGAGCAAGCTCATCTTCTTTGCGCTGGCGGCCGTCAAGGTGGCGCACGGCGGATTCCAGCTGCTTGGATACGAGTACCTGGAGGAGCGCGTCTTCGGGCGCGCCGCGGAAGGGTACCTGGCGCAGGATGCGAGCGGGGCGCTGTTCTTGCAGCACGTGGTGCGCTCAACAGGTCTGGCGGAGCTCGTGCTGGGGCTTACTCTGCTGGCGCTAGGCGACACCAAGCTCGGGTACATGACCATGCTCATTCCACACATGGCGGTCATGCTGACGGTCTCGCGCGACGCCGCGCCGATGCTGGCGTCGGACGCGCTGGCGCCGACGCACCGCCAGGGCCTAGATATTGGCGAGCGCATCAACCATCGCCTCCTTGCAGCCAACTTCGTCGGGCTCCTCTTCGCGGGCGCCAAGCAGGAGGGTCTGCGCCGCTCCAGCTCCAACATCGCTTCGCTCGTGCTCTACGTGCTCATCCTGCTCAAGGCGAGCATCACCTTTTTTGCGCTCATCGGCCCGGAGGCGTACTTTGAGCGCATGGCCGCAGCCACCGACGCGGAGAAACCGGGGTTCGAGCCCACGGCTGTGCTCACGCCACTTGGCGCCCACTTCTTTCACCTCGAGCACACCGTCTGCAGCGTTCAGGTGCTCACAGCTTGTGCGCTCCTGCACATGCTCAAGCCCACCACCGTGGCGCTTCTGCTCACTTTTGCGCTGCACGCCGGCATTGGCGCAATCGACTTCAGGGTGCACTCTGGCCTCACCGCTCTCCCGGACGCCGCGGACGACGCCCGCCTCGCCCTGCTGGACATGCTCCACACCGGCTTCATGTACCACGGCGTCTGTGCAGGCGTCCTCCTCTTGGGCGTTGTGTTCGCGGCGCTCTCTGGTCCTGCTCCTCTCAAGGCCAAGCGCGACTGACTGACCATGCCATGCAAAGCTGCGTGCCACGGCTGCTGCTGCGGCTTCACTGATGAAAAGCGACGTAACTAAGGCCTAACAGTAAAAGCAAGCGGCACACGCGAGCAGACGGATGTTGAAGAGTATAGCTGCGAGTAGTCTCCGCTCGCCTTGCTGGACCCGAGCTGCTGTTGTACGAGCAGGCGAGTGAACGGTGGCCGACAACGGTGCACCCATCGCCAAAGGAAAATGGCAAGCACACGGGAGTAGACGGATGATGAAGAGGAGCTGGCAGTACCATCTAACTTAGCTGCGAGTAGCCTCAGCTGGACCCCCAGCTGTCGCGAGAGCGGACGAGTGAGTGAGTGGTGGCCATGGCCGACGAGGTTGCACCGCGTGGGCCTAAACCGAGCGTCACTGCCCGTGCGCTTCGCTTCAAGTTGGTTGGCAAGTTCCGCCCGCGTCGCCTCGTGAGCAGCCGGAACCCAAGTGGCTGCCATCTGGGCTCACCAAGTGGGTGACTGTGAGACCAAGAACCGCTATCGAGAGAAGAGACGGGCCCGCGTCCGACCATGAGAGCTCGTCCTGCGCGGCGCGGGCGGCCTGACGGACGCCTGCATACACGCTTCTGGCGGGCGTCGCGAGCGTGGAGGCCGGCGAGCACTGCGGAGCGGCGGACGAAGACAGCTTCCTGAGCGCGTTCGAGATGAGCGCAACACGCGGGCTGGCGCTGGGCGCGGCGGCAGTGGGCGCCCTCGCGGCCGCACGCGTGCTGCTGACGGCGACGCTGGACGCTGACTGCCTGACGTGGTCGTCGCGCTGCAAGCCCGAGTACTACCGCGACAAGGTTGTCTGGATCACCGGCGCGAGCTCCGGCATCGGCGAGGAGCTGGCGAGGCAGCTGAGCAAGCTGGGCGTCGGCGTCAAGCTCGTGCTGTCGTCGCGACGCCGCGAGCCGCTCGACAAGCTCGCGGCGGAGCTTGACTGCGAGGCCGCCGTGGTGGTCTGCGACCTGGCCGACCTGGACAGCCTGGACGGCGTGGCCAAGAACGCGCTGGCGGCCTTTGGCCGCGTGGACATGCTCTTCAACAATGGCGGCATCTCGACGCGCTGCTTCGCAGAGAATGCGGACTTTAGCGTCGACATGCGAGTCATGACCGTGGACGCGCTCTCTCACATCAAGCTGGCAAAGCTCGTGCTGCCCGGCATGATCGAGCGCCGCTTCGGCCACATCGTCAACACCAGCTCGCTGGCCGGCAAGATGGGCGTTCCCATGCGCACGGCCTACTCGGCCGCCAAGTTCGCCATCATCGGCCACTTCAACGCGCTGCGCCTCGAGGTCCACCACCACAACGTGCACGTCACCAACGTCTGCCCTGGCAGCGTACAGACGGCCGTGGCGCGCAATTCCGTGACCTCCAGTGCCGATAAGACCTTCGGCAAGGATGACGCCAACATCGATAACGGCATGGCCGTCGAGCGTTGCGCCGCATACATGCTCGCCGGCGTCTCCAACAACCTCCATGAAATTTGGACTTTTGGCAGTGCGCGCGAGAGGGCCCTCACCTACCTCTCTGCCTACATGCCCACCACCTATATGAACCTCACCGTTGCCAAGTCCGACGCCTTGGTTGCCGCCGCGCACAAGATCATGGACAGCTAAAGGCTATGGTACGCAAGATCCACGAATGTAGCCAGGCGAAGGAGCGCCTACCACCACGAAGCGCTTGGAGTCGAGAAGCGCTCACGGCTGCACGAAGGTTGCAAAGCTAATGTATAACGTTACGTGAAGCAAAGGTCAATCAGTCCATGGGCCGGGCTCACAATAAGCCCTCTCACTCTTGGTTCTTTTGTTGTTGCGGCTGTTGTTGTTGCTGCTGTTGTTGTTGCTGCTGCTGCTGCTGCTGCTGCAAGGGCGGTGGCATGCCCATAGGAGGCGGCATACCCATAGGCGGTGGCATGCCCATGGGCGGTGGCATACCCATGGGCGGCGGCATGCCCATGGGCGGCGGCATGCCCATGGGCATGGGTACACCCATGTAAGGCTGCTGCTGCTGCTGCTGCTGCTGTGCCTGCGCCATACGCTCCTGCATAAGCTTGGCCTGCTCCTCCTCTTGCTGTTTCTGATACATATGCTCGTAAAAGGCACCGAAGTTCTGCCGGTGCTTCCAGCCCAGTCGGTGCTGCCGGCGCCCGTGCATGGAGTCGTGCGTCAGGTACATGTCGCAGTAGTCGCAGTAGAAACGCGGCATCTTGGCCGCCCCTGCGCTCGGCCGCGGCGCCCACCGCCGCCGCCGCCGCCGCCGCTGCCGCTGCCGCCGCCGCCGCCGCCGGGGCGAGCAGGGCGGCGGCATGCTGTGCAGGAACTTCGCCGCGACGGGCTCGTGCCGCTTCGGCAGCTCGTGCCGCTTCAGCCACGACGCGGCGGCCGCCATCGCCGGCGCCACCACCTCCTCGGCGCAGCACAACCACTTCCAGGGCCGCCAGCAGGCGCGCGGGGGCCGTGGGCGGGGCCAGGGCGGCCGCGGCCGCGGCCGCGGCGGAGGCTTCCATGGCATTCGCAGCGGCGGCGGCGGCGGCGGCGGCGGAGGTCGAGGCGCGACGGCGCCCGGCGCGGAGCTGGCCAAAGGCCTGCGCCCGTGGGTGACGCTGCGCAACGGCGCGCAGGACGCCTTCACGCTGCTCAGCTTCAACGTGCTCGCCGACGGCCTCGTGAACCAAGAGCACTACCCCAGTACCGATGCCAAGCTGCTCGAATGGTCCTACCGTGCGCCGCGCCTGCTCAAGCACATCTTGCTCGACGTGCAAGCGGACCTGATCTGCCTCCAGGAGGTGGACGACATGCACTTTGAGAGCTCCTTCAACGCATCGCTGAAGCCACAAGGCTTCCAGGGCCGATTTAAGAAGCGCACGCGCGACAAGGCCGATGGTTGCGCCGTCTGGTTCCGGGAGTCCGCCTTCGAGTTGCTCGAAGAGTGCCCCATTGAGTTCTTTGTCGAAGGCCATCCAACGCTGGACCGTGACAACGTCGGACTTGCGCTCGTGCTGCGCCCTCGCGCAGAGACGGCCGCGGCGCGGCGCCTTATCGTCTGTACCACGCACTTGCTTTTCAACCCTCGAAGAGGCGACGTCAAGATTGCGCAGATCCAGGTACTCGCCGCAAGGCTCAACGACCTGCGCGCGCGCCACCCGGGGGCCGCTCTATGCCTTTGCGGCGACTTCAACTCCACACCCAAGTCCGCCATCTATGAGCTGCTCCGCACCGGCCGCCTGGAGCGCGTGCACCACCACCGCCCAGGCCACCTCAGCGGCCAGGGCCTCGTCATTGCCGCCTGCCGTCGCGAGGGCCAGCACCGTGCACACATGAACGGCCCGCATGGATTCGCGGGGACGTTTTCCGGCCGCTACCGCAGCCCGCCCGTGGCTTCCGCCAGGGTCGCCGACGCGGCGGACCACGTCATTGAGACCTTCGCGCGCGAAGAGGCCGTCGGCAACGACGAAGATGAGAACGACGATGACGACGAGGAGGAGGTGGATGAGAGGGTCGGCGCCCCTGGGGCGGACAGGAACCTCAAAAAGCATCGCTTTGACTCCTACGGCTCCGTGCCCGACACCGTTGACACCGGGCTCGGCCCGCTCCAGAGCGCCTACGCCCTGGAGCCAAATTTCCGCTCCACCGGCGAGCCTGCCTACACGACCTACCACGACAACTTCAAGGGCACGGTGGACTACATTCTCCACGACGCCGGCCTCGCTACCGCGGCAATCCTCGCGATGCCCAACGTCCGCGCCTATGGCCGGGGCGTGCCCTCTATGGACTGGAGCTCGGATCACATGAGCCTTTGCGCGCGCCTTTGTTTTGAAGATGGAGCCTCCAAATAACTAGAATTAGAGTCTCGTACTACTGCAGTGTTTCCAGCTTCACCTCTTCTTTTATACATTACCCTTCAAGTTGTTCGTGCCTTTGCTTCTGGCAACGCCGTGACGCGAGCGACCGCCTGATTTGCCCCGTGGCGAAGCTTTGGGCGTCTTCTCGCCCGCCAATGCACGGCGGTGCAGGCTCTGCTGCTCGAGGCGGCGGTCGGCCTCCACGAGGAGCGAGGCGCACTCTGCCTGAGACGAGCAAAAGGCCCCGGGAAGCGCGTCATCAAGGAGGTCCTCCTGAAAAGGACTCGAGAGTTCCAGGGCCCACGGACGCGGTTCCGGCAGCTCGTAGGCCTCCTCCCCGATAAGGAGCGGCTGCGTCACCTCATTTGCCGCCTCGTGCTGTAGCCTGAGCCGATCGCCATCGACCACCTCAATGTACGCAAACGATCGCAGCACTACGGCAGGGTACTCCTTGGCAGCACACAGAGGATTTGGGTGCGAACCAGTGCGCGCTTTAAAATGCACCACGCGCAGGTGTGGCAAGTCCAGCAGGTAGGGCCGCACGTCGCGCTCCCAGGACTCGATCGCGTTGCCCTCCACGTAGAGCTCCCGCAGAGCTGTGAGGCCTTCCACGCCAGCCAAGTTGCACAGCTGATTGTTGGACACGTCAAGCCGACGTACGCGCGTGAGGTAACCCAGCCCCTGTAGCGTAGTCAGCTTGTTGTTCGCCAGGCTCAAGTCCTCGAGCGCCTTGCACTGCGCTAGCTCACCGACGGAGCCGAGCGCGAGGCCCTCAAGGCTCGCCCGCCGCGCGTCGCCCACCCGGCTGACGCCGGCGCGCTGCAGCACCATTTCCGTCGTGGCAGACGCCATCGTTCCCGCGGCAGGGCTCGCCTCGCCCAAAGGATTCCTGGTCTGCGATCTGATTCACTCTCTCTTTCTCTCTCTTCTTGTTGACAAGAGTGCGACAGGGAACTGTTAGGAAATGCAAAACCGTTGGATGATGCTCTTGGCACGCACACACCCGAGGACCGACCACTCGGAAAAAGAAGAAGAAGGGCGGCAAAAGCAGAGCCCAGGAGCTAAGGCTTTGGTGGTATCCGGGTGGTACCCCGGTTGTTCGTCAAATAGTAAAGAAGTAAACCTTAGCGTACACGTTCAAGGATCAAATTTCGGGGGCTCAAGAGGCAGCAAGCTCAGAGTCATGCTGCAGGAACTGGTCCAGGTAGTCGCGCACCTCGCCAGGCGACATCTCAGCAGCCTGATTGCTCGGACGGGGATCGGGATCGGCCGAGGTCGGCACGGTATTGGCCCCGGCACGATGCATCTGTTTGCGGCGCAGGATGTCCGCGACCGAGCGGATGGCACCCGTCTCGGACGGCGGCGATTGCTCGTCGGGATGGTCCTCGTCGCGAGGCGTGAAGGTGGTCGCAGGAGAAGAAACATCGCCGTGCGTCCCGTGGAGCGGTGTCCGCTCCATGTCGTCCTCATCGTTGTCGACCTCCTCCACCCCTTCTTCCACCTCATCCTCGTGGTCGTGGTCGTGGTCGTCGCCCTCGACGACAACGAGCTTGGGCCGCACGGACAGCGGCTGGAGGCGGGGCTTGATGCCCTTCTTCTTGCCAGAGGCCGGGGGCTGCCGACGCAGGACGCCGGCGGAGCGCGGCCGCGGACGCCGGAGCGAACCCGCGGACGCAGTTGTGGAGAGCACCTTGGGCTTAAAGGTGGTGGTGGTAGTAGTAGTGGCGGTGGTCGAGGTATTGGCCGCCGCCGCCTTCTTGGCCGCCGCGACGGGCGCCGCCATGGATTTGTACAGGCTCATCAGGCTCTGCTCATTCTCGGCCAGGCGGCGGTTCTCCTCCTGCGCGCACGCGAGCTTGTCAGCAAGCGCGGCCTTGTCGACCTGCAGACCGTTGAGCTGCTCCTCGAGGCGCGCGGCCCTCCAGCGCGTCTTGTCCATGTCTTCGCGCAGGCGCTGCTGGTCGGCCTCGGCGCGACGCTGCACGCTCTGCTTGTCGACAGCGTGCTCCTGCTGCGCTCTAGCGAGCGCAGCCTCGAGCGCTACACGGGCCTGCTCGGCGTCCTGCACACGGCGCTCGAGGGCATGCACCTGACCTGCAAAGTTTCTCTGGGCGGCCTCGGCGGCTTGTCGCGTTTGCGCTTCCTTGGACTGCAGAACCTGCAGGCTGGCGCGCAAGCTGCCCATCTCGTTGCGCAGCTTCTCATTAGCCTGGTGCGAGCCGCGCGCCTTGTCGTTGAGGCCGACGATCTGCGCTGCCATGGTCTGCTGGATCTGCGTTTTGCGGGCCTCGAGCGCGCCGCACTGGTCCCGGGCCTTGGCCAGTTCGTGCTTGCAGACCTCGAGCTCGTCGGCCAGCTTGCGCAGATGCGTCTGATAGCGCTCCGCCTGAGCCTGCTGCGCTGAGGCGGCGTCGCGCTGCGTCTTGTGGAGCTCGTCCTGTGCGCTGCGCAGCTTCTGCTGCAGGGAGCGGCCGGCGGCGTCCGCCACGCCGAGCTTTGACTCGGTCTCCTCCTGCTTGTCGCACAGTTGGCGCAGCGCGGCCTTGGCCTCGGCCAGCTGCGAGGCGAGGGCATCGCGCTGCTGGACCGTCTTTGCGGCCTCGCCTCCGGTCGTCTGTAGCTGCACCGCGAGCGCCTCGCGCTTGTGCTGTTCCGTCTGGAGCGACTGCTGCGCGCTCAGGCGCGTGCGCTCCAGCTCGGCAGCCGCGCGCCGCTCGCGCTCGCGGGCCGCCTGCGCGTCTGCAACACGCTCCTCCTCGACCCGCTTTAGCTCGCGTCGCACGCCGCCGAGGGTTTCGCGCTCTTGCTCAAGCGCTGTGCCGAGCCGCTGCGCTGCGGCCTCGGCGTCCTTTCGGGCTGCGCTAAGGGCGCGCTCGGCGTCGGCAAGCTCGCCTCGCCGGGCCTCGAGATCTTCTTCAGTTCGTCGCAGGGTTCGCCTTGCGCGCTCCAGCTCCTGCGTCAGACCCGCACTCTTCTCGCGCTCCTGCTGCAGCGCCGAGGCCGCAGCCCTGCTGGCATCCTCGTGCGCCTTGGTCGCGGCCGCCTCGCGCTCGCGCAAGGCGGCCACTTCAGCGGTCTTGTCCTCGAGCGTCTTGGCAAGCTCCTCGCCACGAGCCTGCGCCTGCCGCAGATTCTCCGCGAGGCCGTCGCGCTCCCCGCGCGCTTCCTGCAGCAGCCGTTGGTGCTGTTCCACGCTCTGCTGCAATGTGTTGAGCCGTGCCGTCAGCGCGCGCAGGCTCGTGGCGTGCGCTTCGCGCTCGCCTTGGAGCTCTTGCGCTCGTGTCTGGTTAGTGTGCTCCAAGTCCCGCCGCGCCTGCTGCACGATCTGCTCGAGCTTATTGACGGTCTGCTCGCGCTCCGCGGCGAGCGCGTCCAGCTTCTCCTGCACGTGCTGCGTTCGCGTTGCAGCCAGCTGCGTCTCCTCCTGAGCGCGCGCCCGCGCCTTGTCAAGCGCCTGCTGAAGGCGCGCCTGCTCCGCGTTGCCCTCGTCCACCAGAATACGCTGCGCCTTCACCTCGGTGCGCAAGTCCTGCACCTGCTGCGTTAGCTGAGTGGCCTCCTCAGCGCTACCGCTCGCTTGGGCCCGCGCGAGCTGCAGCGCCTCCTGCTGCGAGGCGTAGGTCTCCTTGAGCACCTCCAGCTCCTCACAGGCCTCCTGTTTGGCCACGCGCACGCCGGACAGCTCGCTGCGGAGGCTGTCGCGCTCCACGGCCACCGCGCTCGCGTCCGTCTGCATCTGCACGTAGCGTTTTCGTAGCTCATTAATCCGCGCCTCGAAGGCCTGCTTGGCTTGGCCGAGGATGGATTCTGTCTCGCGGACGCGCTCCTGCGCGGCCTCGGCCTCCAGCCGCGCGTGCTCCAAAGCGGCCTGCAGTTTCTCGCCCGCGGCCTCCTTGTTGTGGACCTGGGCATCCAGGTCAGCGTTGCGCTCCTCCAGCGCCGCCAGAGACGCTTCGTATCCCGCACGGACCTTTTTGCTGTCCTGCACGGTCTTTTGCAGCTTGCAAAGGTGCTCTTGCTGCTTTCCAGCGAAGCTCTGCAGCTCGTTCACCTGGCCGCGCTGCGCCTCATTCTCCTGTCGAAGCCGCTCGCATTCCGCCTGCAGCGACTCGATGGTCTCCTCCTGCTGCGCCAGCCGCCGTTCCTGGCTTTGGATGCTGAAGGTCTGCTCCTCCGCGGACAGCAGCACCTCACGCAGCCGCGAGACCAGCCCGGCCTCGGCGGCCATCGTCGCCCCAGCTTCCGGCAAACCAGCACAGGGGTCAGCGCGAGCGAGAATGAGCTTGCCGCAGACGTTGTCGCCGCAGCGGTCGCGCTGCATGCGAGCCGCCAAAGGCGACCACAAGTAGCCGTTCCCTCGCCTCGTGGCGCTTCGCAGCGCCTCGCAGCGCTGTAGTTAGTACTACGTTCTCCCAGGCTCGCGCAGACTTGGCGAGAAGAGCGAGAAGAGACCGCAGTGTCGTTACGACGTCCCCGGTTCTCCAGCGCACACCGTCCTCCAGCACACACCACTTACGATCGCTTTTTTTTCTCACGCGCTCGTTCACTCTCTCGTCGCGGTGGCGACGATGACACGTGCGCGGCGGTCCACTGCACAGCGCACTTGCCCGAGGCTTACCATGCCGGCGCTGCGCGCAGGAGTTCACCGAGCCTCCGACTTTTGAGCCTGATCGGCGGCTTCGCGACAGACAGAGCGCTTCCATGCAGCCGCAGGAGCCGCTGCTGCGGCGGCAGCAGCAGCAGCAGCAGCAGCAGCGGCGGCGGCCGCGCAAGCGGGAGCGGCCGCGCGCTGGCGTCGGCGCGAGCAATGATGCAGCGGTCCCAGAGCGGCGGCGAAGCGCCAGGCACGAGCCGCCGCAGGTTCAGGCCATCAAGACGGACACACTCCACATGCTCGTACAACGGCGCAAGGCGGCGGTCAAGGCGGAGGCGCCACGCACTCGCGGGAGTAAAAGTCAAATTGCCTTTGACCCTCTAGACCCGGTCGCAGCGCTGCGCGCCGCGCGCGAGGCGCGCGCGAACCCGTTTGTAGACCCAGAGGCAAGCTTCCAGCCGAGCATCGAGATTATTGACGAGGAGCGCCTCGTGCCCTGCAGCTACGAAGGCGCGCGCGCGCTCCAGGCAGAGGTCGCGGTCCTTGAGGACGCCAAGCGGAGGCAGACGCTCTGGGTCCAGCAGGATGCTGTAAAGGCCGTGCTGCGCCAGGAGCGAGAAGCGGGCGCCGCCTCCTTCGCCGAGCACAGGCTGCGCCTCGAAGCCGAGGTACACCACGCGCTCCTGGCCCGCGTGCAAGTGCGCGGCGACGGCTTCATGCAGCACCTGCGCGATCTCGACCTCCATGCCACAGGGTACGTGGCGGCGCAAGACTTCCGGCGCCTTTTGCTGCAGTTTCGCGCCGAAGTTGGGCTCTCGCTCGCGGACTGTGACAAGCTCTTGGAGAACGTCGTCGACGGCGAAAGGGTTCGCTACGATGTGCTCCAACAGCCGGCCGCCATGGGACCGCCGTTGCGGAAAGACATCCCCCACACCAAGAGCGCCGCTGATTTCCGCGAGGAAACCCTGCGCGAGGTCGCGGCGCTGCGACCCTCGCGATACCAATATGCTACGCTCAAGCACCAGAGCACGGTACGCCTGCTACGGCCCTTCACAGGCGGCGAGGCCTATTTCCCGGACGAGGAGCGCTTCATGACAACCATGCAACGGCCGGCAGCGGAGACGCTCTCACCAGTGCGGCTCGAGCATGCCGCGCGACTCGCAGAGACCAAGCGCGACGCCCTACGAGCGCACCTGGAGCGCGTCGCCCTGCAACAGGCGGAGGATGTAGCAGCAGCAATAGCTCGGGACGAGGCGCGCCAGGCTCACCTCGCGCAACAGCGAGAGCGCTGGCTGGCGCCTATCGAGGCTCGCAAGCAGCGCCAGCTCGCGGACGCTCACCGGCCGCGCGGGAAACGCAAGTACCCCAACCTGCCCAGGCACTTGAATCAAAAGGTGCACCAGACAGAGCTCCGAGGCCCGGACGACGACCCAGAGGCGCAGGAGGCCTTTCGCGTGTACGAGTCGCGGACTCGCACGCGCGAGTGGGAAGAGGTTTTCAAGATCCGCGCAGCGCAGCTTCCGCCTCGCAAAGGCTTCTGATGCGAAGCGCTGGACAGGGAGCTCAGGTCTACGGGATCATCGTCTTGGTCATGTCCTCTTTTTATCTTCGTTTTGCTTGAGTGAGTGATGTAATGGCTACCTATTCTGACGTTGTTACCTGTGTGCGATTTGCGCTTTGTGCTTTGCATACGACACGCGTGCTGTTTCTCTCTTCCTCCTCATCCTTTTTTCCGCCTTGTTGGAATGAAGAACTTTTAGACACGGAGGCTCTTGGCCGGCGCCCAGACCTGGACGACGTTGTTCTCGGCCGTGGACAGGACACACCAAGGGTCGTCCGGGCACCAGGCGATGTCGAAGACCGTATCGGTGTGACCGCCGTGCACAAAGAGCAGCTCAGCGGGGCCGTCTGGATCGTCCAGCGAGACGGGCGTGGCGGCGGACTTGGCGCTGCCAGAAGCATCCCAAAGACACACCTTGGAGTCGCCGCCGCAGGAGGCGACAAGGTGCGGCAGGTAAGGGTTCCAGGCGATGCCGAGGACCTCACCGCGATGGTGCTTAAGGGACATGGTGGGCTCCTTGCCAAGGCGCCGGTCCCAAAAGTGGATCGTCCCGCAGGCGCTGCCGGTGACGAATCGGTTGCCGTCGACAGGAGAGAAGCTCATGCAGTTGGCGCTTGGCGGCTTGTCGGTCCCGTTGGAGGTGGCGTCGGAAGCCGAGGCGGGCACGTTGGCAAAGGCGGTGAGCTTGCCCTCGCGCACGTCGCACCAGCTCACGACCGCCTTGTCGTCGACGCAAGCGAACTCGTGCGCGGAGCCGTGCGCCCAGGCGACCTCGTTGACCGAGACGCCCTCAAGGTCCTCGAAGAGCCTGGTCTGGCGCTGGATGTTGGTGTCCCAACAGGCGATGAGACCGTCGTCGCTGCTCGACAAGAGCAGGCCGCGGCGCGTCTCGTTCCAGCTGAGCCCGTACCCGGCGTCCTTGTGCGGAGTGCGCAGCGAGAGCGCGGTGTCGACTTCGGTGAGCGCCGGATTGACGCGCACAATGTGGATTTGCGTCGAGGCCGCGAAGCAGGCCGCAACGTACGGGTCCTGAGGCATGGTACGCACGCGGTGAACCTCGGACCCGATGCGATAGCGCACGCCGTACTCGAAGTCGGCCATGAAGGAGCCGGAGAACTCGTCCCGGTTGGTCGCGGGCTGGTCATCGGTCGGCGAGGTGTCGGCGGCGGACCGTGGGAGCTGCATGGTGGTGATGGCGATCTCGTCGCCCTTGCTGGCATCGCCACGATTGGCGCCGGTCCAAAAGGCGGAGCGAGGCGCGATGTACTCGTTCGAGTCGATCCAGGCCACTGAGAGGGCAGGCCAGGCATACTGCTGCGTCGCGACGTACTCATACAAAAAGGGTGCGTACTTGGCCCAGAGCGCGTACTCCTTGGTGCTCGCGTCCGGCAGGTCCGGGTCGGCCGGGTCCGGCAGCACGCCGGGCTGGCGCGGGCCGGTCACAATGCGAGCCTCAATCTCGCCGCGCGTGAGACCGGTACGAAGGTCGCTCTCGGAGGAGAGCGACATGGCGTCGTCCTCGTCGTCCTCGTCGTCGAGATCGCCTCCCTCGGCCTCCTTCGCGGACGCAGCCAGCGCCTCGGGGACGCTGATGCGTTGCGACTGGACAGGTGTGTCGGGGATCTTGCGCGCGGCGCCATTGACGGTCGACTTGGCCGGTACGGGCTTGATGGGCCGCATGGAGCGCGCAGCGGCCGCGCCGACGTCCTCGTCCTCATCCATGTCATCATCCATGTCATCGTCAAGGTCGTCGGCACCGCTGCGGTGCGCAGGGACGGCGGCACCGGGCTCGGCAGGGGTGGGCATAGTGATGCCGGCCTCCCGCATGACCGCCTGGATGTCGACGAGCGGAACTGGGATCGCGCGGCCGCGGTAGGGGCCGAACTTGATCATGTCGTCCGGGTCATGGCGCGGCTCCGGGTCGACGGTGAACTGAAGCTTGCGCATCTTGCCACCGAGCTTGAAGAACTGGGGCGAGAAGTGCGTCCAGCGCACGTAGACGTCCTTGCGCTGCAGGCGGTTGATGGCGTCCTCGGTAGCGCCCAGGTGCGCGAGCCAGCGCTCGCGGAGATTGACGCCGCCCTTGGAGCTCTTGGGTTTGGGAATGGCAGACATGGTGCCGGCAAGCCACTCAAAGCCCTGCGCCGCGAGCACGCCCTCTGCCTCGCGGCACATGCCGGCAGGGTGCTTGCAGGCAGTGAGCTCGCAGACACACGAAGCAGTGTTGTAGTGGCGCGAAGCGGGCGGGAGCGGTTGCTTGGTGGACTCGAGCGCCGCGGCCGCCGCAGCGCGCTGCGGGCGGCCGCCCTCAGAGACCGGCGTCGCGCCATTGGCTTGCGCCTTGCGAGCGCTGCTGCTGCTGCTGCTGCTGCTGGCAGTCGCGGGCGCCGGCGAGGCCGCCGGCGGCGCGGCCTTGGCCTTGCTGGCGGGCGGCGGCATGGAGGCCTGCTGGCGCTGGCGCGGCTCAGGCGTAGGCGCAGGTTCCGCGACGGACGGGGCCGCGAGCTGCGGCATTTTGTCGAGGTCCTTCTCGATGTTGACACAGGGGACCGGAATGGCCAGGCCACGGTATTTGCCGTAGGGCGCAACGTCTTCGGGCATGTGGCGGTCGTCAACGTCAACCATGAACTGCAGCTTGCGCATGTTCTTATCGGTGAGGGTGAAGAACTTTGGCGGGAAGTGCGTCCAGCGCACGTCGACGTTGCGGAAGCCGAGGCTGTCCACCTTGTCCTCGGTGATGCCAAGGTGCGCGAGCCAGCGCAGGCGCATGTTAATGCCGGCTCGCGAGGTCTCCGGCTTGGGCAGGTGCACAGAGAGACCCTCGAGCCACTCGTTGCCACCGGCAGCGAGGCGCGGCTCGATCTCTTTGCAGATGCCGGGCCGCGAGTAGATGTCGATGAGCTCGCAAATGCAGCTGCTCTTGCGATACTTGAAGCGGATCTCCTTGGTGGTTAGCCTGGGCCCCGTGTGATCGCCCGCGTTGCCGCCACCGTCGAGGTCATCGGCCTGAGACGCGGTCTCGGAGTCGCCGTCCCGCGGCGCGCCGTCCTTGAGCGCGTGCACGTTGGGCTCGGGCGCCTCCTCAGGCCCGGGCGCCGGCAGGCCCGGGCCGATTTCTGCGCACGGCACTGGGACTGCCATGGTGTCCGTGAACATGTCCTCCGCCATATGGTTGGGGTGAATGGGCACGCTCTTGCGCAGGCGGCGCAGCTGGCGGTTCTTGGTGCCAATCATCCGGAAGAAGGACGCCGGGAAGTGCGTCCAGCGCACGTAGACGGTCTTGCGGTTCAGCGTCTCGACCTGGTCCTCGTTGATGCCGAGGTGGTCGAGCCAGCGCTGGCGCAGACGAATGCCGCCAAGCTCCTGGCCGTGCGAGGGCAGCTGAATGGTAAGGCCTTCCAGCCAAGTGAGCCCGTTCGCGGCAGCCTCGCCCTCGACGATCTTGCAGTAGCCGGCCTTGGCCTTGCACGGCAGAATCTCGCAGACGCACATGGGGCCCGAGTTGAGCCCCCCGCGCGTGCGGCGCGAGCGCGTGGTGGACGGCGGCGTCTTGGCGTCTGTCACGGACAGGCGGCGCTTCTTGGGCTGCGGCGTGGCCATGGTGGCGTCGCCGTCGCCGTCCTCATCATCGTCCTCGTCCTCGTCCATGGCGGCCGCCTTGGCCGGCGTCGCAGCGGCCCCGCCTGCAGCGGCGGCGGTGGTGGCGGCGGCGGCGGCGGCGGCGGAGGACGGGCCGCCGCCCTCGGCGGCATCCTCGCCGTCGTCGCTGTCGCCCATGTCGTCGTCGCGACCAGCGTCGGAGCCGGCATCGGAGCCGGGGCGCAGCGGCTCCTTGAATTCGACCTTGGGGCCAGTGATGCGCAGGCACGGCACAGGCACGGCGCGGCCGCGGTGCTGGCCGTACTGAATGATATCCTCCGGCTCGTGCTCGGCCACCACCTCGACCGAGTGCAGGAGACGGCGCATCTTGGCGGCACTCTTGCTGAAAAAGTAAGGGTGGAAGTGCGTCCACCGCAGCTGGATGTGCGCCCGGTTGAGGTCGCCGATGTCGTCCTCGGTGACGCCCAGGTGTGCGAGCCAGCGCTCGCGCACGTTGATGCCGCCCACGTTGGCCGTGCGGCGCGGCAGCTGCGACATGAGGCCCGCCAGACGCTCGTAGCCGAGGTCGGCCAGCTGGGCCTCCACCAGGCGGCACATGCCGGCGGTGCTCGTCGTAGGCAGCAGCTCGCACAGGCAGGCGTTCTGGTTGTGGTAGGTGCTGGGCCCGGCGCTGCCGCGCTTACGGCGCTTCTTGCCGCTGCCGCTGCCTGCGTCACTGGCCTGCTCAGTGGCCGAGAGGCGGCGCGCAGCGCTGCCCTTGGCCGCGCCCGCGCCACCGCCGCCCGCGTCCTTGGTCTGGCGCGCCGACAGCGAGATGGGCGCCATTTCCGCCGAAAGTTTCAGACACGGGATGGGCACGCTGCGCCCGAAGTTCGGGCCTGCCGCGATGACCTGGTCCTGCGTGTGCCAGCGCGACTTCTTCACCGTGGGCTGCAGGCGCCACGGGCGTGCGCTGTCGAGCTTGAAGAAGCCGATGGGGAAGTGCGTCCAGCGGACAAGGATCGGGTCGTCCAGGCCGGCCAGCTCGTCCGTGGACGCGCCTAGCTGGTCGGCCCACGCGTTGTACAGGTCGACGCCCTCCTTCTTGGTGCCCGCGTCTGGAAACGAGATCATCTTGCCCTTGAACTGCGCCAGGAATTCCGCGTCCGGCCCCTGCACGGCCGCGTCCTCCGCCTGCTTGCACAGCCCGGCAAGGAACTTGGTCTTGGTCCGCTCGCACACGCACTCGCGCCCGTTTCCGTCCATCGTGGAGACGCCCACCAGCTCCCCTCCATCATCCTCGGCGCCCGTGCCTGTCGCATCCTGATCCCTTTTCTCCTGCGACGGCGCGTTATCCTCGTCGTCATCGTCATCATCGTCGTCATCGTCATCGTCGTCGTCCTCATCCTCGTCCTCCTCGTCCTCATCCTCTTCGACCAGCTCGTCCGCCGGCGCGGGCTCGGATTTGTCCTTGGCCGGAGCAGCGGGCGTCGCTGCCGGCGCCGCTGCCGCTGCCGAAGTCTCCTGCTCCTTTTCCGAAGTGGCCGCAGGCGCCGCAGGTGCCTCCGTGTTGGCCGTCTCCATGCTGCCGCCCTGCTGCTGCTGGTAGTCCTCCTCCTCCTCCCCCTGCTGCCACCCCGCCTTCGCCTACGGTTGGGCTCGCCCGCAGAAGCCCTGCCTCCCGCCTCTCGCTTGCTCCCTCTCTCTCTCTCGCGCGCGCGCACACGCCGCTCGCTCGCTCGCTCGCGCGCGCGCCCGGCGCCTCGCGACCTTCGGCCGCCCTTCCCTCTCGTTCCTAGCCCTCCCGGCTAGGAGCGCCGCCTAGTAGCCGCCGCCGCCGCCGCCGCCGCCGCCGCCGCCGCTCGCCGCCGCGCCGCCGCGCGCCGCAGCCGCGCTCCAGCGGCCGCAGAGCGCGCCGCCGCGCCGCGCCGCCGCGCCGCCACCGCCGCCGCCCGCGCCGCGCCCGCGCGCCGCGCCGCCCCGCGGAGCTTGGTTATAATCGCTCTGCTGCCCGTCCAGCTGCTCCACGCCGTCGCCGGTATCTCGTCGGCCGGACTTCCGCTGCCCTCTTCCGGAATTCCGGTACCGGTCGCGGCCCAGGACTTGATAGCTACCAGCGCCCAGTAGGATCGAAGTTAACTGTAAAGCAGTAGGCCTACCCAGTGCAGTGGGAGGACAGCGGGCGGGCCGCAAAGGACCTCGCGGCGCGCCAGGGCCGACAGGCAACCTGCAATTGACATGCGAGGACTTTTGTTGATAGCTGGGGCATCCGGGTCAAGCTTGGACTCCATGCGGGCGAATGAGCAGGCAGTGGAACACGCTCAAGCACAGCAGACAGACAGCGGTGGATTTACATCAGACAATTGATTTGGCCCTAAATCAGCTCGAGGCGAGGGTCTGCATCTCTACGTCGCCGCGAGAGCGGCCTTGAGCTCGGGCCTGGAGAGTGGCGTTGCGAGCCTGCACCATGGAAGGAAGCTGGAAGAGGTCGTAGGCCCAGCCGATGCCGAGAATGCCCATGGTGCAGGCGTAGAGGACGCCCATGCGGTGCTGGCCGAGGTAGAAGCGGTGCGCCCCGAAGAGACCGCCGGGCATCCAAAGAATATATGCATCGGTGAGATCGCACAGCTGAACGGCATTTTGCGAGGAGCCGCGCGTGAGGCTGCGGTGATGCAGCTGGGGCATGCGGCAAAAGTCGGTGAGCCAACCGACGCCCATGCCGCCAAAGGTGAAGAGGTAGTAAATGCCCCAGCGCGTTTGGCCGAGCGCAAAGCGGTGGCCGCCGAAGACGCCGAGGAGCAGCCAGAGGACATACGCCTCGGGCAGAGAGCAGGCGCCAGAGCCTTCATGATTGGCCTCGTCGACCAGGGACTTCATGCGCACGAGGTCAAAGAGCCAGCCAAAGCCGCAAAACCCGAGCGTGCAGGCGTAGGCGATGCCCCACATGGTGCGTCCGAGGTAGAAGTGGTGCGCGCCAAAGATGCCGAGGAAGAAGCAGTAGAGGTACGCGTAGTCGAGGCGGAATGGCTCCTCCGGCGCGGCACTGCCGTCCTCCTCGATGATGAAGGGGTGAATGGGCTGCGCGCGGTCAAGCGGGAGCGTGCCAGAGGCCTGTGGCGGGATTGCGTCCAAAGTGGTGGCGACCTGCGCCCGGGCGAAGGGCACGACCTCGGCGTCCGCGGGGCGCGCATGGTGATCGAGGTCGGCCTCCTCGCTGTGCTGCGCGCTGGACTGTTTGGACGTGAGGCGCGTGAGGCCGTCCAAATCGCGCTGGGGCCATGCAGACGCGCCCGTGGCACCGGCTTCCTCGTCGCTGGTCGGCGGCGCGGTGGGCGGCAAGCTCTCGCTCTCGCCAGCGTGAGTGCGGTCGTGCGGGGCCGTGGCTGGCGGCATTGTTGTGCTTGAGCTTGGCTGAACTTCCTTGACCTCATCCTGGACGGTGTCCGGCAGCTTCGGCGACTGCTCTGCGTTGAGCTTGAGCTCGCCCTCGGGCTCCGCTGGCGTTTGCGACTGCGCCGCACGGACCTCGTCGTCGGGTGTGCCCGGTTTGGCTGGCGGTACCAAAACGGCCGGCGGCACAGTGCGCGTAGCGGCGCGCTCAACGGCGAAGTCGAGATGGCGCTTCTTGGGCGCTGCTTGGTGTGGGTCCGTCCCGAGGAGCTGGTCGTCGGGCGAGGTGACAACGAGAATCTTTTGCTCGGCCGGACGCTTGCGTGAGGGCTGTGTGGAGGGCTCCGAGGCGCCAGTCGACTCGAGCTCGCGCGCCAAGGTGCGCGTGGAGGCAATCTGGAAATAGTTGGAGAGCGTGTTGGTGATGATGCGCATGGAGCCGTCTGGGAGCTGCTCGAGGCAGATGACCTCGAAGCAGTACTTCGGGGCGAGGTCAGGCTTGTCCTTGGGGCGACGCTTCTTGGAGAGCGTGACGCTGAGCTTCCAGCAGGTGGCCTTGAAAGTAAGGAGCGTACTGCCGTCGGGCAGCGGTGTGGTCCGGCCGCGCAGGCAGTGCTTGACGAGACTCTGAAAGTCGTCGACGGAGAGCACCATGCCGGGCCGCAGGCTGGTCACTTTGCCTTCGTCGGTGGCAAGGTTGATTCGCGAGAGAGCGCTGAGCTTGCGCTGCTCGACGTCGGAGCTATGCAGGACGGCCTCCACGGCGCTGCTGCACGTGCCGCCGCCGCTGATGTTGTGCTTCTCACCCTGGACCCGCATCGTGTAGTAGTCACCGAATTCGGGGCAAAATGGGAAACACTGCAGGTTTTTGCGGTCGTTGCGCCAATACTTGGCCAAGAAGTGCGACTTGTAGTCCACACGCGCGACAGCATCCGCCTCGCTGAGTGGCACCGGTGGCGCAGGCATGACGAAATGCTGCTGCTGCTGCTGCTGCTGCTGCTCCTTTTCCTCGCTATGTGGTGCGGACGGCACATTTATGACGGGTGGGTGCAGGATGTTCTCGTCACGGCGGACCCCACCGGGGAGCGTATTTGTTTCGACGAGGAAGCCGTCCAGGAATTGCATGTCACCAGCGCTTGCGGAGGATGGGTCGAGGCGCTGCAGCGCGTGGCCGAAGCTTTGCAGAACCGCAGCGTCCTCCAGCTTGACTGGCGCGTGCGGCGCGGCATCGTAGTCGCCAAAAATAGTGGGTTCTGTCGAGCTCGAGGTCGAAGCAGAGATGTGACGTGAATCACCGTTGCTGAAGCTGTTGCCCGTGCTGTTGCCCGTGCTGTTGCCGCCGCCGTTGCTGCTCGCATGTGGCTCTTTCCTGGATTCAAGGTGGCTCGAGCCACCGATGCTGAGCAGGTACGGATGATTCCTGCCGTTGTTGCCGCTGCTCTCGCCCAAGTCTTTTGCGCCTTGGTCTGGGCCAGCGCCAACGCTGCTGGGGTAGTGATGATAGTTCATGTCCGGTGGCTGCGGCGCTTCGAAGCCGGGCACGACGGCCGCGCTGTGGTGTCCGTTCGTGGTGTAGCTTGCGCCGTTCTCCGGCAAGTCGAACCACTGCGTGTAGTCTGCCGTGTCGGCCTCGAGAAGGTCGATGAGGTCTCCGAGATCCTCTTCTGCAATGGTCTGCGGCACGCTGCTAGCAGGGTGCCAGTCAGGCGCATGCACCGCGTCTTGTGGACTGCTCGCACCGCTGGCGCCGCTGTGATCACTGGCCATGTAATCGTGTTCACTGCCAGTGGTACTGTTGCTGCTGCTGCTGCTGCTGCTGCTGCTGCCACTGATGATGCTGCTACTACTTTGTCCAGGTGTGCTGATGCCACCCGCACTACTGATGGCCCCTTGATGGCCAGTGGATGCAGCGTCGTTGGTTCCACCGCCAGTGCGACCCGGGAGCGAGTACTCGCTCCCTGGCGTCGACCTTTCAGGTGCGCGCGAGCCGGGCGAGGTCGGATAGTCTTCGCTGCTCTCGTCCGAGTACGTGTACGGCGAGAACGGCGCATCCAGCGGCGAGAAGTAGGCATCACCAACCCCGTCCGACACAGCCGCCGCCTCCATCACGAGGCCAACCGCTCGCGCTTCTCGGCTTCCTTGCTTCCTTGCCTGCGAGTCCACGTCCTTCCAGTGCAGGTCCGCGTCGTCGCAGTCAATGCCGCCGTGCAGGCGCTGCGCTGCCCTGCGCTGCGCTGCGCTGTGCTACGCTGCGCTGCCCCGCGCCGCGCCGCGCCGCGCCGCCGCCGCGGGCCGGCGGGGCGCCTGCGCCTGCCGCGCGCCTGCAGCCCTCGCCGCGCGCTGCCGCCGCGCGCCGCGCCCGCCCGCGCGCTGTGTCACGCTCTGCTGCGCCCGCGCCGCCGCCGCGACGACTCCGTGCGACACAGCAGCGCGCCAGGCCGGGCCGGCCGGCCGCGCGCGCCTTGGAGGCCCCTTCGCGGCCTGCCGGCCTGCTGCCCGCGCGTGGCGCCCGCGACGGCCAGCCTTCGCGTGCGCGCCCGCGTCCGCGGGCGGGCGGGCGAGCGAGCGAGCGAGCGAGCGCCGAGGGTTGGATGGATGGATGGATGGATGGATGGATGCGGCTCGCCAGAATGGAGGGGCGCGGGATGAAAAAATTGGAAAGGCCAGAGCCGCTGTTCGCTGCGCGCGAGGGTGCTGCGCTGCGCTGGGCTACGCTGGGCTGCCGCTGCGCTGCGCTGGGCTAGGCTGCGCTGCGCAGCGGCCGGCGGGCGAGGGCATCCATCGGTGCCGCGCCCTCCCCTGGCCCGGCTCTGCCAAGCTGACCCCATGCGAAGGAGGGCTTACTAGGCTGGGCAGAGCCCCACGGGCCGGCGACACAGAGCGCGAGCACGCGATCAAATCATGACGCGCGAGGCGAGCGAGCTCAGCGTGGGCTTCAAGTTGGCTGCTTGGCGTTGCTTGGACGTAGTCACGCTGAGGTTCCGCCAAATCGAGGACGGCCATGGTGATCCCCTGTACCTCCGCTGGTACCCGTGGCACACCAACGTCACAAAGATTGGCAAGATTGTCATAAGCTACAACTTGGAGGACCTGCCCGGCCCGAGTCGGGGTTAGCGGCGGCAGGCTTGACGCCAGCGTCGAGACTGAAGGAGGTCCAGATGGGGACGGAGTCGGGCGAGGGCATGGAGGGGCGCGAGGGGCTGTAAAGGTCGCGCAACTCGCGGCGGTGCTGCACCTTGCGAAAGGTCTCGCGGACGCGTGGGAAGTCGTGGACGACGGTCATGATGAAGAGCGCAGAGAGGAAGGAGAGCGTGACCTTGGAGACGAAGATGATGAAGAGCGGCGCGTCGTGGAGCGAGTTGAAGACGTTCTGGTTGAAGCGGGAGAAGAGCGCGAAGCGCATGGCCTGGTTGAAGGTCCAAATGGCAAAGAGCGAGGTAAAGCACATGGACTTGTGGCGCTCGCGGTAGCCGGCGAGGCGGAGCGCGGTGTTGCGGCCGACGGTGTCCTCGTCGAGCGGCTCCCAGAGCAGGTAGGCCTCCATGAAGTAGCGCACATAGGAGAGGCTGCAGAGGAAGTTGATGAGCGGCGCGGAGTTAAAGCGGCCAAAGAGCAGGGCGTCCTTTTGAATCTGCACCTGGCTAGGCGCAAAAAAGGCAAAGGTGTGGACGCAGATAAAGGCGGCGAGCGCCATGAGGTAGGCTTGGTAGAAGTTGTGGTCGGTGAGCACGCAGATGAAGCCACCGATGCTGTGCGCGCACATGTAGAGCTGGTGAATGAGGTGGACGAACTCGGCGTAGTGGCGCAGCGAAAAGGGCGAAATACACCAGAAGCCGCGGCGCAGGTAGAGCCCGGAGAAGTAGACGACGGCGTAGAGGTTGCAGATGTAGGTGGCCTTGCAGAGGATGAAGATGATCTTGGCGAACTCGTAGGCGCCGAGCGTCATGCCGGCGTCGGCGGCGCGCCGGACCGGGCCGATGTCGTCGTTAAAGAGCGCGTCGAGCATGCCGGACAGCGTGAGCGAGATGGAGATGAAGAAGCCGCCGAGAGCGCGGCGGTTCCACGTGTTGTTGTAGGAGCGCGTGAACGCGACGGTGAGCGCAAGCACGGAGATGGAGCCAGACTCGATGAAGATGCCGCGGCGCCATGCGATGCGCACGAACTGTATGAACCACAGATAGACCTGGTAGGGCAAGCCCTGCTTGGGGCGGATAGGGTAGGACGGGTCGCCCGGGTCGCGCGAGAGGCCCCAGAAGATGTAGCACCAGTAGCGGAAGACGGACGGGTAGTTGTCGTCGCAGGCCTCCAGGCCAGACGCCGAGCCGAGCAGCGCAGTGAGGCCGAGCTTGGGGCGGCGCGAGGCGGGGCGTGCAGGGTCGTCGAAGAGGCGCTGGAGGCGCGCTTGCTCGTCGCGACGCAGGCGGTCCATGTCGATTTCGATGTCTTGCCAGCGCGAGTCGACATTGCCGTACTCGAGCCAGAGCTCGTCCAGCGAGGGCCGCAGGTCGACCAGGTCGGTTTCGGCGGCGGGCGCTGGTTTGCCGGGCGGTCGCGTGGGCTCCACGAAGCCGGCGAGAATGTCAAGCAGGAATTCGGGCGGCGACACCTCGGCAGAGCTGGCGTTGAGCGGCAGGTCGCCGCGCGGCTCCTCGTTGTCCTCCTCGCCAGGCTCGTGATTGCCGTCGGCGTGGCGCAGCGAGGGGTGGTCCTCGAAGTCCGGGATGTCGTAACCGAGGCGGTCGAAATAGCCGAGGACGTCCTGGCGCCGGCCGACATAGACCGGGCGGCCGGCCTGCAGCAAGATGGTATCGTTGAGCAGGTTGTAGATACGCGTGGTGGGCTGGTGCAGCACCGCGACGACGGCAACGCCGCTGTCGGCGATGTTGCGCAGTGTCTGCATGATATTGTAGGCCGCGGCGCTGTCTAGTCCGCTGGTGGGCTCGTCCATGATGAGCACGCTGGGCTGCGTGATGAGCTCCATGCCGATGCTGACGCGCTTCATCTCGCCGCCGCTGAGCCCGCCGATGGCCTGAGATTTGATGCGTGCGTGCCGCAGGTGCTGCAGGCCCAGCAGGTCGAGCAGATTCTCAAGCGCCTGCTCCTTGTATGCGCGCGAGGCGGTGCGCGGCAGTCGCGTCTCGGCACTGAAGCGCAAGGTCTCCTCGACGGTGAGCTCCGGGTACAGGACGTCGTACTGCGGCACGAAGCCGACACGGTCGAGGATGACCTCGAGCGACCGCGGTCGCCCGTTCATGTACACGCGACCGAACTGGCGGTCGCAGAACTTGCGCGAGCGTCCGAGGATGAGGTTGGCGAGCGTCGTCTTGCCGGAGCCGCTCCGGCCCATGATGGCCGTGAGGCGGCCCGGGCGGATCTCGCCCGTGACACCGTCCAGCACGGGGCCCGGGCGGCCCGTGATCTCGCAGCCCACACTGCGAAAGGCGATATGCACGGGGAAGTCCGTGGCGTTCGTGATGCGGTCCTCGCGCACCACGCCCGCCTCGTCCGTGAGCACTGGGCCTACAAAGTACTGGTCCTCTGTCAGGTACAGCACACCGGACGTGAGCAGCAGGCCGAGCACCAGAAAGACCACAACGCGCTGCGTCGGGCATATGTTCTTGCCCGGGTCGTCCGCACGCACGAAGCGGTCCAAAGGGTTGTGCCCATGCTCGTCTACCCAGGACCTGGCGAGCGACTCCACGAGCCGCAGAATGGACTCCGACAGCCGCTCCAGCAAGCCCAGCGTCCAGAGCGACGCCGGCGCCCCGGGCCCGCTGCTGCTCACGCTCCGCGACCTGAGCCGCGACAGCGACAGCCGCGGCGACTGCTGTTGTTCCTGCTGCTGCGGCTGCGTCTGCTCCTGCTGCTGCTTCTGCTGCTGCTGCTGCTGCTTGGCCTCCTTCGGCTTGGCCTGCGCAGGCAGCGCGGGCTCGCTCTGGCGCGCGGTGGGCGTGCGGCTGCGCTTGCGCGAGCGCGGCCCGGTCGCGCGCTCCGCCGCGCGCCGAGACATGCTGCCGCCTGCCGGCAGCGCCGCGCAGCACGTTGTTGGACTGGTCTGGTCCCCTGCGCTCGGTGCAACCGAGACGAAGACAGACTGCAAGACTGCCAAGTCAAGTCAAGGCCCAGACCGCAGCGCCCGAGCGGCCAGCCACGGCCACGCGCGGCCGCTCTGCCCGGCCAGGGCCTCGAGCGCGGCAAAAGTTGAACCCTGCCAGCCAGCGTAGCCAGCTCGCTGAGCTGGAGGCTGCTGCACCGCGCGCGCGGCCGAGCGCTCCAGATTGCTATGGGTCAAGCCCCAGGCTCTGGCAGAGCCCTAAAGTTTATGTGCTTGAACTCGATGCGCCTGGGGGACGTGGAGAAGCTGGATCGTGAGCGAGGTGCCAGGCGATGTTGATGGGCCGCAAAATGAATCTCCTGGCACTTGGACGCGAACGGAGAAAAGCGCGGTCGCGGTGCACTTGCACCTCACCGAATCGCAAAGACAGCGCTTCAAGTTCATCGTCGCTTGTCCTCACCGTGGGCACTGGAGCTCGGGTCGGCTGGAGAAGAAATTGCAGCTGCGAAGGCTCCTTGTGGGTGGGTGAGCAGGGCGAGACATGCAAGAACAAAACGCTGTCGCCATGTATACATGACAAAAATGCATCACCTCTCTCTGAGTCTGGTACAGATACAAGGACCTCTCGCACTCACTGTTCGTCCCGCCGCTCTCTCGCTGGCCAGCTAGCTAGCTAGCTGTAGCCGGAGGACACTGACTTGGGTTGAAGACGGTGGAATCGCATGCGGCGTACAGTCCAGTCGTTGGCGCCGGGGAAAACAGAGCAGGTCTCGAGGATGATACGGCCCATCAAGGTGCCGTCGCGTGCGAGCCAATTGATGCGGGTGATGCGGACGGTTTCGGTGTGTTTGATGCGCGTGACGATGGCATTGCCGGCGACAAAGTTTTGCTTGGTCAAGGCCATGGGC
The DNA here is from genome assembly GCA_013306675.1 of Thraustochytrium sp. TN22. Classification (NCBI taxonomy): domain Eukaryota; class Bigyra; order Thraustochytrida; family Thraustochytriidae; genus Thraustochytrium; species Thraustochytrium sp. TN22. The sequence continues at coordinate 38,923 of JABLUY010000011.1, read as the reverse complement.
TTCTTGGTGGCGTTCATGAGCGGGTCCATGAGGTCGTATGGGTGCTCCTGGCCGTCGAGGAGGAGGTCAAGGACGCCGTCGGAGAGCAGCTTGGGGTTGTAACGCACGCGCACGCAGTTGGGCGCGACGCGAATGAGCTCTCCCTCGAGCTCGATGCAGCGCATCATGTTGACGCGCATTGGCGGCCAGTGCAGCGTGTCCGTGCGCAGTGTACGCGTCTCCTCGAGAAAGGGGTCGTTGGCCAGGAAGATGCCGCCCAAGCTGGAGATGTCGCCGTCCGGGTCAAAGTCCTCCAACGCGTGCGTCGGGCCGACGTTCATGTACCGCTGGAGATCTGTCGCGGGCAACTGCACCGGGTCCGAAGAGGCGCAAAGCGGCCGAGGCACACCCTTGCCGGAGGTGCCTTTGGCCTTGGCAGCAAAACTTTGGGTGTTCGTGCCACTCAAGTTTCCGCAAGCGCCGCCGCCGCCGCCGCCGCCGCCGCCGCTGCTGCTGCTGCTGCTCAGAGTCGCCGGGCTGGAGTCGCCAGTAGCGCTCATGATGACGGTATCAAAGTCAAAGGAGGATCCGAGCTCGGTGCGCACACGCTTCCAGGCGCCGTGCAAATGCTGCTGTTGTTGGTCGAGCGCTGGCACGACTCGGTCGGGCCGCCTGCCAAGACGGTGCGCGGCCTCGCTGCAGGAGTCGACGAGCGCGAGGAAAACGCGGCGCACGTGTGCCTCGGCGCGGTCGGCATCGATAGTGGTGGCCGAGGGGCCTGGGCTGGGCGACCTGGAAGCGTCCTCGTCAGCGTCTTGGTCCTTGTCGCTGGATGCGACAGCGCGCAATTCGGCGAGCTCGGCGAGCGTCGTGCCGCCGTGCTTGCTCAGGTAGGTGCCCAGGTACCAGAGCATGCTGTCAAGAAAGCGTGCGTAGCCGACGTCAACGGACTCGCCCTGGTCGCGGTCCGCGGCGATCTCTTGGCATACGCTGCGAATGTGCTCAGTGAAGGCGCTCTCGGTGACGACGTGACGGGAGAGTGCGCGCAGTGCCTCGAGGAGGCGGCGACGATGCTGCGAGGCCCTGGCGAGGCCGCCGGCCGCTGCCGCCTTGTCGTCGTCCTCGACCTCGGCGCAGAGATCGGAAGACACATGCAGCAGGCCGATGACGTGGTAGAGCAGCGTGGCCGGCAGGCGCGGCTGGTCCGCCACGCTCTCGACCTGGCGCAGACGCTTGCGTCGGCGACAGTAAATGCGGAAGCTGGGGCTGGCGAACTTGCCGACACAGAGAAGCTGCCGGCGCGCCGCGAAGCGGAAGATGTACACATTGAAGACGTGCTGCAGGTCGCTCTTGTAGCGCGTGGACGTGAAGTCGTAGTGATAGCCCGACTGACTCGAGTTGAAGCTGAAGTCAATGGAGAAGGCGCCGTCCGCCGACATGCGCACAGACTCCTCGCGGCCCGGGTACCACGGCGCGAGCGGGTTGTTCCGCTTGCGCTCTTCCGCCACGAGGACCTCCTGTGACACAAGGCTGCCGACCTCGATGCCGGTGAACTCGCCCTCGGCCGTGTCAAAGCGCCCATAGGCGATGAATCGCGGCGCCTCCGGGACCTCCTGCGTTGGGTGGAAGACGGCGTGGAAGGCTAGTGCCTGGCCACAGAAGCTCTTCTCCTTGTGGCCCTCTTCGCTGCAGCACGGGAAGCAGCGCACGTTCTTCTGGTTCCCGCCCTTGTTGTTTCGCTGATATTTGTCCGTGAAGCGCTCCTCGTCGAACGACCCAAAGAGCGAGCCGCCAGCCAGTGGCGCCGCTGTTGTGGTTTTGGCAGCGCTTCGCATGACGCCGGGCTGGCCGGGCGCCGGCGTTGGCACCGTCGCCAGCTCCGCGCTGTGCGTCAGTGGCTGTTGCGGAGGCCGCTCCTTTTGCTGCTGCTGGTGCTCTTGCTTGTGCCGGCGAACCTCCTCAAGGGCCATGTCGAAGGCCTTGTCGCACTCGTCCAGACTTACAAACGACATGAGCACCTTGTCGAAGTTCTGCTGCTGGTGCGCCTGCTGGTGTAGCTGCTGGTGCTGATGCTGGTGCTGGTGCTGGTGCTGGTGCGAGGGCGGGTGCGAGTGCGGGTGCGCGTGCGGGTGCGGGTGCGGGTGCGGCTGGTGCTGCTGATGGTTTTGGTGATGAGGTTGCTGTGGATGGAGCGCGTACGCCTGAGGCTCGTATGCCACATGCGGGTGGTCATGGTTGAGGTGCTGGTGTTGAGGAGCATCGGGCAGGTGCGACTGATGCGGCAGCTCCAGCTCCAACGAGGGGAAGTCAACAGCGCCCCCGTGGCCTCCATCCAGGTCGTGGAGGTCTAGCAGCTCGTACGTGCCGAGGACGTCGACAAACCCCTCGGTGTCACCATACACCTTCTCCTCCTCCATGATGGTTTCTGGCCTGGTTTCTGGCCTGGCCAAGGAGGCAGATCGCGAGCACGTGTGGCGTGCCAGCGCTCGCGCGCGACGACCGTGTGCTGCGGCCCGGTTGCGACGCGCTGTATCGTGCCGTGCCGCGCCGCGTCGTGCCGCGCCGCGCAGCGCAGCGCAGCGCAGCGCCTTGCGTCAGGCGCCTGGCGCTCGACAAATCAGATTTGGCGCGGCCCTAAATGCCAGAATCGGACTGACGGGGTGCGCAGCTTGCGCCACTTCGAGGCGACATGGCGAGGCAGCACGCGCCTTCGCATGGCATGCGCGCAGGCCTCGGTCGCTCGGGGTGCCCAGGCCTTGAGCCTCTCCTCAGCTCGCTTGAGCTCTCCTCAGCTCGCTTGAGTCTCTCCTCAGCTCGCTTGAGCTCTCCTCAGCTCGCTTGAGCCTCTTCTCAGCTCGCTCGCAGATAACGTTCTTCGTAGGGCGAAGACTGTGAAGCAAACGCCAGCCAGACTGAGCAGCCGCCAACAAAGCAGCTAAGACACAGTACTAACTTTTAAAACTGTAAATTTATAAAAAGCAAGCGAGCCCTACTCGATGACCATTGGTTCGTTTGGATGCCGCCTTCTTGCGCGACTCGGAGCGTTCGCGTCGGTATGCCGATGAGCCGGGCGACTCGGAGAGGCGCCTCCTGCGGCGTATGCGACGGCGAGGCCGAGGCCGAGACCGACGTCACGGCAGCGACGTCGAAGGATGACGCCTCAGGGTTGAGCTGGCCCGCCGGCGCCGGCACCACAGTAACTCTCCGTTGCCAACAACTTCTGAACGGAAGACGGAATATGCGCCTGCCAGCTTGCACCTGGGCATCTATCTTCCTTGGGCCCTGGCGTGCGACGAGCTGGGCGACCCACTTTCGGCGGACATGGAGGGGATCGGCGCTCCAAAAAGTGATTCATCTCAGGCTGATGTGATTCTCCGAGCAGTCCGAGTCTGGCGAGTTCTGGTGACTGTCGGAGCGCGGGCGCACGAGAACTGGAACAAGGTCGAGACGCACTCGCGCCCACTCGCGGATTGCCCAGCACGCAGCGCTCATCAGCCTCGCATCAATCAGTCTCGCTGCGCCCCTTTTCACAAAATCACACGAGAAAAAGTGCCGGATAGCCGCTGAGAGCAAGCCATCGTCACATAGGAGCCGTGCACCAAGCCTACGCCGGTCTAGGCCCGCAGCAGCGGTGTACCAGGCTCCCTCCTCTGTGTGTCGACACGGCTGAACCGTTCGGCAGCCATGACTTGTGTCGTCTCTCGCGCTCATGAGCACGTCCCTCGTCAACGCTCTCGCTCGCACTTTCGCGTCCCTCGCTCCCGCTCACTGCATTCTTTGAATGGGAAAGGGTGGAAAAGGTTTTTGCATTGCACTTGGGAAATGGAAACAAGGTGTTGTATTGGTAGTCTCATTCATGGCACGCTTGTGTGTCTGTGTGTGTAAAAGGTTGGTTGTTTGATGTTGGAAGCGTTCTACTGCACTCATTCTCCTTTTGTTCTTCCTGCTTTCTTACTCATCGTCGTCGCCGGACTTCTTCTTCTTGGCCTTACGGTAAGTACCAACGAGGATGCAGTGGTCGCGCTCGTAGGGCTCGAGGGTGGCCTGCTCGGCGGCCTTGAGCTGCTCCTTCTTGAGCGAGGCGAGCTCGCGCGCGAAGACGACCTCCGGCGCAACGGTGGAGTCGATACAGTTTGCCTTGATGGACACAATGAAGTTGCCCTCGTTGCGAAGAAAGTAGTGGGCGTTGAGCGCGATGATGCGGGCCTGGTCCGGCTGCGCAACATCCGCGAAGATGGTGTCGACCATGCCGATGAGCATGCGGTACTTGAGCGGGTGGCGGGCGTCCTCGATGATGGGGATGACGTTGGTGCGGAGTTTGGCCATGTTGATGAGGTCGCGGCCGGAGCGGTGCGAGAACTCGACGGCGTAGACGACGCCGGTGGGGCCGACGACGTCGGCGACATGCGAGACGGTGGTGCCCGAGGCGGCACCGAGGTAGAGCACCTTCTTGCCGGGGCTGATGTGGATGTTCTGGAGACCGGCCAGGATGCCGGCGGCGATCTTGCTGCGGAAGGGGTTCCACACGCGGTACTCGACCTTCTCCTCGCCGACATCGACCTTGATGAGCTTCTCGCCGTAGACGGCCTTGCCGGGCACCAGGCTCTTGGTCACGAGGGCGTCCTCCTTGCCACGGGCCACGTACACGCCAGCGTGGCGGTGCTCCTCGACCACGACCTTCTGGCCGCCCTTCATGCCGCCACGGCCACCGCCGCGGCCGCCACGGCCACCGCCACGGCCGCCGCCACGGCCACCACCGCGGCCGCCGCCACGGCCGCCGCCACGGCCGCCGCCGCCGAAGCCGCCACGGCCGCCGCCACGGCCGCCGCCGCGGCCGCCGCCGCCGAAGCCGCCACGGCCACCGCCGCCACGGCCGCCGCCGCCGCCGCGCGGCGTGAAGGCCATGGTGGTGTCGGAGTGCTCCTCGAGGACGACGCCGACGCGCGCTGCTGCCGCTGCCGCTGCCGCGCTGCCGCTGCCGCTGCTGCCGCTGCCGCTGCTGCGCGCTCGCTAGCTCGGGCCCGCGGCTCTGCGCCGCGCCGACCCTGCCCGCGACTGGTTGGTCTCTGCTGCCGCGGCCTGTGGCGGCGAGCGCGGCGCCCACGCAGCGCAGGCTAGCCATCCATGAAGGCCCACCAACCAATTCTTGCCGTGCCCGCCGTTCCCCTTGCTCTGGACCCTGACCGGGCCTGACCGAGACCCTAGCTAGCTAGCCCAAGGTCCTGACGGGACCCGAGGCAGGCGGGCAGCCAGGCAGGTAGGCGGAGCATGGCGGCGCTGGCCGGTGGAGGGAAAGCTGCGCCGCGGCGCAATGCTGCTACGCGTGCGCAGAGCCGCCGCGTGCGCCGGGATGCTGGGCGCGGCCTGCCCGTGCAGTCACAGTGCAGTGCCAGTGGCCTATTTGGCGATAGGCCGCTCAGAATTCCGAGTGATTTGGTCCCAAGTTTGCGCTGACGGCCGCTGACGTCGCGCACCTTGGTTCCGGCGGGCTGTCCATGGGAGCTCATATTTCGGCGGCATCGGTGGCGGCGGTAGGCATCGGTGGCGGCGGTAGCCGCGGTTGCAAAAGCGAGGCGAGGAAAAGCAAAACAGCAAAGACAGCGAAAGAATGGTGTAGCAAAGGAGGACAGCAGATGAATGACTGACTGTACAGTAAATAGAATACGTAAAAGGGGGGCGCGCGGCGCGGGTTGGGCCTTGGCTGGCGCTCGGCGGCCCGTGTCGAGCGAGCGCTGGCCTGCCGCGGTGCTGTGGAGCTCGGTACTTATGGTCGCGTTCTTGCTTGCTCTTGGCGTGCATGCATGCATGTTGCAATGCAATGGGTTCGCCACGCGCGCGCAATAAATCAAAAGTGGTCGCCGTAGGTGATTGTCACACACCATGGCGGGAGGCGGGGCGCTCACAGCAGTCAATGACAGGTGACGCGCTGCGAGGAGCGCTTGAGCACGGCGTTGCGCGCAGGGCAAAGCACCGTGTTGTAGACTGCCTTGAGCGGCGGCGCAGGGCGCGACTTGGCCGTGGGAACCTCGGCGGCCAGCGGCGCGGCGTCGTCAAAGCAGAAGGAGTTGCGGCGCGTGCGCTGCTGCAGCATGAGTTGCTCGGCCTGCTCCGCCTGAAGCACAGGCATGCGCTCCTTGGCGAAGACGCCGTCCAACAGGCGCGTCTTGGGCTTGCCCGAGGCGCCCTCACGCAGCTGAGGGAAGATCTCCGCAAGCAGCGTGGGCTGCGCGGTCTGCGCCTTGGTGCTCGCCTCGCGCGCCGCCAGCTCGGGGAAGACGCTGTGCAGCAGGCGCTGCCGGCCCTTGGACTCCTGTGCCATGGTCATTTTTGTGTTGTTCTTGTCGGGCGTGCAAGCGCTCGCAGTGCTTGCGGTGCTTGCGGTGCTTGCTTGCTTGCTTGCTAGCTAGGCTCGCGCTCGCCGCCGTTGGTTGCAGGTTTGCAGGTTTGCAGGTTTGCAGGCTGCTCGTTGCTCGCGCTGCTGGTATGTACACGCGCGCACGCGTAACGCCCCTGTCAAGCACGGGCAGGCACAGCAGGCAGGTACAGGCGCTGCTGCTCGTTCTTTTCTGCAGCCCAGTTTGCGGACTGCTCGGCGGGCGGGCGAGGCCCAAACCAAAGCCTCGCCCGACCGACGCGGCTCGTCCGCCGCCCCCGAGGTCGGGCGGCGGTGCCAAGCCTTGCCTCGCGCCGTCACCGCAGCCTTGCGTTGCGAGGCGTGGCGCAGCGCAGCGCGGCGCAGGGGACAAAGGCAGCCCGGCAGGGGTGGCGGCGCATTCGAGCAGGCGAGCAAGCTACCAGCCGGTGCACCGAGCCCGATGACGCCCCGGCGCAACTGCGCGTGGAGCGGCGCCGCTTGGCCGCAGTGGAGGCGCAGGAGGAGGCGACGTGGCGCAGGAGGAGGGGGCTGACGGCATGCGCACTCGCCGCGCCGCAGACGGTCCCAAGCCCAGGCTCCGCGCCGTGACAGCCGCGCTCGCCCGAGCCTCGCCGACCTCGAACCTTTCCAAAGCGAGCGCGCGAGCGAGCGAGCGGGCGAGCGAGGACAGCGCGCAAGCTTGCGAGCGTTGAGTCCGCCTCGCCTCGTTGGCCTGGCCCTGGCCGCACGGAGGGAGGGGCGAGGCACGGTCTCCGCCACGATGAAATCGTCGCTCCAGCGAGCGCGGCGAGCGCGGCGAGCGCGGCGAGCGCGGCGGCGCGGGCTCGTCCGCCCCGGCGAGCGAGCGAGCGCGGTTACCGCCGCGGCGAGCAGGGCTTGCGAAGCGAGCAGGGCTTGGCCTGGCTTGGCTTGGCTTGGTGCCGAGCGCAAAGCTTAGCCAGCTGAGCAGGAGGCGGAGGCAGGCTGACGTTAGTGCCAGCTGCCGGCGCCGCGTCAGCACGCCTGGCCGTGCGCCGTCCGCCACCAGGAGCAAGCGAGCGCTTAGGCCGGCCTTGACAATGAGGAGGTCGCAAAAGGCAAGGCTGGGCACAAGTTGCTTGAAGGCAAGGCGAGGACCGTAGGGCGCCTCAACCGCAGCCGCAGCCGCACCTGAAACAGAAAGAAAGTTGAAATCGGAGCGCGCCGCGCCGCGCGCGCCAGGGCTGGGCGCCGGCGCGCCGGCCGTGGCGCATCCTGGGCGATGCCTCGGCGGAGCGATTTCCGAAGGTCAGGACAGCGCCGCGGGCGAGCCTGGCCAGGGCGAACGCGAGGATGCGGTTGAGGAAAACCGGCGAGGGAGTGGAAAAAGCGGAAATGCGACCCACCACTGTGCCGAGTCCGACGCCGAGCGCCTGTCCCCGCAAGCGCGGCGCGCGCAAGCCGGCGGCGCGAAGCCCCACTTGCGCCGCAAGTGGCCGCTGCCGCGCGCAAGGGCCGCAAACCGCGCGCAAGGGCCGCGCCGCGCACACGGGTTCCGCGTGTAGAAACCCACCGCGCGGCGCGTCTCGCACCCGCCTCGGGCGGCCGGTGCGCGGCAACCTGCGCCCGTCCGAGGCTGGCCGGCCGCCGCGCGGCCGACGCGCGCCGCCGCCGCTTCAAGCCGCGCTTCGCTCCGCTCCGCTCGAGCGCCGAGCGCCGAGCGCCGAGCGCCGAGCGCCGAAGCGACGCGGGCTTGCCGCTGGCAGCGGCTGGGCCTGGATTGCTGGCAACCTGGCCCCGGTCCACGCCAAGGGAAAAACCGCGGCGCGTCTCTCTCTCTTTCAAGTTCAAGTTCAAGTTCGTCTGTCTGGCTGCCAGCCAGCCAAGTTGAACTTGACAGCAAGCAAGCAAGCAAGTTAGCGCAAGTCGGCGAAGCAGCAGGCCACGGGCAGCGAGCGCTCAACCTCGGTTCCGCCGGCTGCTGGCTGCCGCGCCGCGCCGCGCCGCGCCGCGCCTCGCCACGAGCCTCCCACCGGCGAGCGCAGCCATGGCTGGCGCGGCGGCCGATCGGAGGCCGCCCCTCGAGCGTTGCGGCGGCGCTCTGGCCGCGCGCGAGCACCGGGGGGGATGGGCGCCGCGGCGCAGGTCCCAGCCCCGCCTCCCAACTGCACGCGCGCGCAAGACTGGAGAGCCTGGCCCGCCGCTCCTTTTTGCGGAGAGACTGATGTGCGTGAGGCTCTGTCAGAGTCTCAGTGATGATGAGGGCGCGCAGGGCGCCGCGGCGCGTGGGGCCCGGAGGAGGCGCCTGGCACCGGCACTGGCAGGCAGTGGCGCCGCAGGGGCCCAACTAGTCGGCGAGGAGAATTCCTCACTTGGCGGACACTGCAAGGTGACGCGCCGCGCCGCGGCCGTGCTGCAGGGCGGCCGCAGCAGGACCGTGACGCTCATGGCCGCCGCCGCGCCAGAGCTCGCCGCGGCCGAGCCGCCGGCCGCAGCGCAGGCCGCAGCTGGCGTGCGTGCAAGGGGTTTCACCGCCGCACAGGGCCAGGGCCGGCGCCGATCACGCCGGAGACGCGACCAGCGCCGCGCGTCGCGTTGCGCAGAGCGCACTGGGGCGAGCTGGGGCCGAGGCGCGCCCACTCGGAGGCGCCGAGGCTGGTGCAGTGCCAGTGGTGGCTGGCTGCTGGCCCTGGTAGTAGCGTTAGTTGTGGCCACGGCGGGCAGTGGTGATGGGCCGGGGTGTGTGAGCAGCGACCTCAGGCTGGGGCTCAAGTCCGAGTCCTAGTCCGAGTCCGAGTTCGAGGCCGAGGCCGAGTCGGGCGCGGAGTTCAAGTCGGCCAAGGAACTGCGCTCGGAGGCGGCGCAGGCGTCGGGCAGATTCGGGCGGATTCGGGCGGATTCGGGCGAACCGGGCCGAGCTGCAGCTCTGGCCCCGCGCCACGGCCGTGTAGACACCGCGGCCGCCGCAGGCTGACGATCGGTACGCGCGCATGTCCCAACTCACAGTTAGGGCTTGATCTAGAGAGCTTGCTGGCTGTTTTTGCTTGTCAGTGGGCAACAGCAAGCAGCTGCGCAAGCAACTGCGCAGGTTGTGCGGGCGGCCCGGGACGGGCTTGCTGTTGCCCAGCTTGCGCACGTGGTGCACCTTGGTTTTGTATAGATGCAAACTTGGAGGTTCGGTCACGGTGGCAGTTGGCGGCTTGGCACAGGTGCCACCGCTTCTCGCGCTTGGTGCCACTATGTTCAAGCCAGAGTCACCACAGCTCTCGGCGGCCAGCTTCTGTTGCTTCAACTTTCTTGGCCTCGAAATCCAGGCCTCAAAACCCAAAATACCGAACATGATGATGACAGGCTGACTTTTGGCTCACGGACGCCTTGGTCCCTTTGGCTCTCCTCTGGCGTGATGGAGTTGGCTTGTTTACTTTCAACAGGCTTACTTCTTGCGACGACGAGGCTGGTTCTTTCCAGATGAGGCGGGGCCATAGACCGGGACGACCTGCACGTTGCCCTCGTGGTCGATCTGGGTCTTGCTGACGTTGCGGAGCTGCTTCTTGGACATGCGCTTGATCTTTTCGGGGTTGATGGCCTGGTAGGCGCCGCTGGTGAACTCGTTGTGGGCCTTGCGGCGGCGCTTCTCGGCGCGGCGCTCGCGCTCGGCGGCCTCGCGCTCCTCACGGCGCGCGCGCAGCTCGTCCTGAAAGGCCTTCTCGTCGGCCTTCTTTTGCCGGAGCTCCATCTTGCGCTCCCAGGAGGTGCTCAGCGTGCGCGGGTTGGCCTTGTATACGACCATGGACGCCTTCTCCTGCTGCACGTTCTTCCACCAGCGCCCGCTGGCCGGCACGCTGCGCGTGATGGGCTTGCCGGACTTGCGGTCCTCCACCTCGTCCGAGTACGAGAGCAGGCGCCGGTGCTTGGACTCGGGCGCCGCGGCGGCCTTGGCCTCGGCGGCGGTCTCGGCGGGCGCCGTGGCGTCCTCCTCGGCGGCCATGGCGGCGCGCGGCCGCTTGCTGCCCCGCGCGGCCGGCTTCTCCTTCTCCTCCGCCTCCGCCTCCGCCTCCTCCTCGTCCTCCTCGTCCTCCTCGGCCTGCTTCTCCTCCTCGACCTGCTTCTGCTTCTGCTTCTTCGTCCTCGTCGAAGGAGCAGCCTTGACGGCCTTGGTCTTCTTGGTGGCGGCGGCGGGCGCGGCAGCTACCTCGTCCTCGTCAGCCGCGGCCTTCTTGCCCTTCTTGGCGGACTTGGCGGCCGTCTTCTTGGCAGCCTTGGGCGCAGCCTTGGTGGCCTTGACCTCCTCCTCCTTCTCCTCCTCCTGGACGACGGCCTCCTCGGCGGCGGGCTTGGCCGCGCGCTTGGCCTGCTTGCGCCGCGTGGCCGCCATCTTTCTTGCCGCCTCCAAAGAGCAAGAACCGGGCCGCGTCCGCGGGCGACCTCCGGCGCCGCCTCGGCCTGGCGCCTGCTCCTCCTCTGTCTGCCCGCCCGCCCCTCTCGCCGCGGTCCTCCTCCACGCGGTTCTGCGCGCCGCCAACCAGCCAGCAGCCACCGAGGCCAGCCGTGCCTGCCGCCGTGGCTACGATGCTGTGCACGTTGCGCGTGCCGCAGAGCCACGAGCGGAGCCTGCGACCGCGGTGAGGAGGGAGACCGAGGAGACCGAGGAGTCCTGCGGACCTCGCTGCTCGAGATGCTGCTCGCGCGGTGCCTGCGGCGGCCGCGGGCGGGCGCGCTCGCGCTCACGTTCGCGCCGGCGGCCTCGGCGCGGCGCTGGGCCAGCGGCGATGTGCGCACCAAGGCCATGGCCGCGCAGGCGGCGCTCGTGGACGAGCTGCGCGCGCGAGGCGCAGTGCAGGACGGTAGGTCGGTCGCAACCCCGCGCGCCCCCGGGCGAGACGAGGACGAGGACCCCCGCCGGCGGCGCGGGCAGGCTGGCTGACGCGGCGCTCGCTCCGGCACCGGCACAGAGGCGCTGGCCGACATGCTGCGACGCGTGAACCGAGGGCGGTTCTTCGCCAAGCGCGACAAGGAGCTCGTGGCGGACGCCGAGGCGTTCTCGCTGGACGGCGCGCCAGCCGCGCCCAACGACCCGGAGCGGCTGCCCATCGACTGCGCCCTGGACCACGTGCAGCAGGTGGGTCTCCTGCTGCCGTGGCTCGCGCCCGGGCGCAGCGTGCTGGACTGCGGCTGCGGCTCGGGCTACCTGGTGGCGCTCTTCGCGGCGCTCGTGGCGCGCCGCGCTGAGACAGGTGGCCACGTGCTAGGCATCGACCGCCGCGGCTCGCTCGCCGACACGGCCATCCCGCGCATCGCCGAGACCTGCCAGGAGCTCGTGTCCGAAGATCTCGCAGATGCCACCATGCTCAAGCGCATCATGGTCATGCCGCTCGACGGCGCCGGCGACCTCCCGCTGCCCGGCGCGCCCTTTGACGCCATCCGCGTCGGCTTCCGCCTGCCCTCGCTCCAGGCCGAGGAGGCCTCGCGCCTGGTGGACCAGCTCAAGGCCGGCGGCCGTCTCGTCGCGCACGTTGGCGCCGACGACGATCCGGCACCACGCCTCGTCATCCTCGACAAGGCTCTCGACGGCTCCCTGCGGGAGTCGGACGCTCCCTTCGCCACGGTCCACGCGCCCGCCGCGCTCGAGCGCCGCGTCGCCGTCGAGGGCGAGGACCCGGAGTCGGACGCCAAGGCGCAGGCCGCCGAGGACCGCCGCCTCGAGCGCCGCGCGGATCTCCAGGCCCAGCTGCAGGCTTGGCGTGACACATTCAAGGCGGAGCACGGCCGGAACCCGAACCGGCACGACATGCTCGCTGACCAGCGCGCGGCGGATCTCTTCCGCCAGTTCAACGCGCTCAACACTGGCGATCTGTCCGCCATTTGATCTCACATGGGACTGGCCGGAGAGCCGCGCGCAGCCAGCGGCCAGCCAGCCATCCGTCGCACATGGCGAGTGTCCCGCCCCGTCCCGCCCCGCCCCGCCCCGCCCCGCCCCGCCCATCTCGCTTCTGCAAACCGTCTTGCTCTCCACCTGATCAGTCCGCCGCTCCCCGTAAGCCAAAAAGTAAAGTTGGATGTTGCGCCTCGCTGGCTGGCTGCGCCCGTGGCCGGCTGCGTGCGTCGCGACCGTGACCGTGGCACGCCGCCTGCCGTGCAGTGCAAGACAATTCTCTTTGAACAGCTTCAAGCCCGGCTCGGCACGAGCGAGCGCGTGACGCATCGCTAGCGTGGCCCGCGCGCTCACTGCCTGCGCTCAGGCTCAGGCTGGCCAGAACCTTGCGCCGCCGCAGCGCCGCCGCCGGACCAGGATGCGCCGCATGGACGAGGTCGCGCACGACCACGGTACGGACTGCGGCCCGGCGGGCAGTCTCAGTCGGCCGCACTGCAACTTGCGCAAGTACCAGTACCAAGCCTGCGCCACGGCCCGAGCGAACGACTGACAGTGGAGGCAGGCAGACCCGCAACGCCTCCCGGCCGGAGCGCTGCGCTGCAGTGCGCTTGACCTCGCCCGCCAGGCCCGACCTCGCAGGCGCCAGCGCTGGCGCCAGCGCCGCAGCGCGCGGCGTCCAGCTCCAGCTAGCTAGCTAGCTAGCTCGCGACGGCGCGGCGCGAGCCCGCCGGCGCCGCGGGCCTCGCGTGAGTCGTGACCGCGGCACGCTGCCAGTGCCACACTGCCACTGCAGGCAGTGCGCTACGGCACGTGCGGACTGGTGGACCGGTCGAGCAGTTGGTCCGCCACCCGGGTGCGGTGGCGGCCTGGCCTGGCTCGCCGCGCTTCCGCTTCAAGTTCAAGTTCAAGTTGCGGGCGGCGTCAGCCTCATCATCCATCAGTGTCAGGGCTGCTGCCAGTAACGTCGTAGCGCTCGCCTCGTGTGGCGGGCGGCCTCTGGGATATTTCGACAGCGCGGCAGTCACGCCGTCACGGTGCGAGTCCGTACGACGCAAAAGAGGAAAGGAGAGCTCCCTCGTCAGCCAGCAGACGGCTGACGTCGCCCGCCCACTCCGTCAGACTTTGGAGCGCCCGAGAGTGCCGACAGGGCTCGACAGTGCCGACTCGGACACCTACCACTGGCAAGGCAGTAGTAGCTCGCTCTCTGATCACAGTCAGGCTGCGTGCCGCTGCTTGGCAAGTCCCGCTCGGTACTACCTTCGCGCAAGCCCGGCTGGGCCTGCCCGGCCGGCACCTCACGCGCAGAGCGGACTCGTGCTCGCTCGCACTGCTCCTGCTTTGCTCGCCTCTCCCTCGCCTCGCCTCGCGTCGTGGCGGCGGCGGCGGCGGCGGCGCGGCAGATGGCGACCTCGGACGTGGGAGGCGCGGGGAGCGAGTCGGGCCGCAACGTGGCCAACAGCGCAGGGAGCAGCACGGTGGTTGGCGCCTCGACGTGCGCCAGTCCGAGGATGTTGCCCGCACCCGTGCTGCAATTGCCTTTGGCTTTGCCTGAGCAGCAGCAGCAGCAGCAGCAGCAGCAACAGCAGCAGCAGGCCAAGATGCAGGACCTCGGCAGGGTCGTCCTAAGCTTGCTCAGCCTGGAGGCACACGAGGCGGCGGCGCGCGCCAACGCCGAGGCGGCGGCCGCGGCGGCCGCGGCGGCCTCCTCCGAGGAGGCCGCCAAGGTGTACGGGTCCTTCGACGAGCACCTCTTTGCCAGCACGTACCAGCGGTCCAACAAGCAAGGCGGCCAGAAGAACCTGCGCTGCTTCCCAGCCTGCTCGCAAGGCAACCACCAGGCGAAGCAGTTCTGCGGCCAGGCCGTCACCTTTCGCGCCGTGTACGAGCCGCGCAAGCGGGCGCCGGCCCTGCGCGCCGGCTCGCCGCAGCTCGTCGCGTACGGTCGCTTCGAGACTGCCGTCAACAACTTTGAGGACATCCAGGTGGGCAAACGGCACCCGCTCGCCAGCATCCAGGCGCACGAGCGCAAGCGCGGCCGCCCTCTCGCGCCCTGGTACGCCGGCGCGCTCGAGCTGGTGGACGAGAGCTCGCCCGACCGCTTCTCGCTCGCCTTCCACTTCGCCAACAAGGATCACCACCAGGGCTGGCACTACGGCTACTTGAGCAGCAAGTATAGCTCCGACGTCAAGCACGTCTTCGCGGTCTACGTCTTCGAGGTTGACGCCCAAGGCCCGGATCACGCGCTCTGCCTCGGCAAGTTCAGCAGCCCATCCTTCGAGCTCTTTTGCCGCCGCCGCCGCAAGCGCCGCCGCGGCGACGAGGACGAAGACACCGACACCTCGCTCTCGCCCGGCTCGCTGCTCTACCACGTTGCGGTCCTCCTGGAGCGCATTCAGGCCTCCTCGGCCGACGTTCTCAACAGCAGCGCCGGCGACGAGGACGACGACGACGACGACGACGACGACGACGACAGCAGCAGCGGCAGCGCCACCGACCAGCCGCCCGGGAGGCGCCCCGCAGCGGTGCCGCAGGCGGTCTGTACCGGGCCGCCCGAGCTGGAGCCCGTGCTGCGCCAGCTCGCGCAGCACCTCATCGCTGAGGACGCCTTCACGGCGCGTGTTGCCGAGGTCTGCCACGACACCGCGTACAGCCGTGACCGCGGCCAGAGTATCGACATTGGCTACCACCGCTTTGAGAACGTGCTGCTCGAGTTCCTGCAGGACTTCGCCGCGCAGAGTGGCGCCACCACGCTCGAAGACCTGCGCACCGCCTCCCTGGCCGGCGGCGACCCGGACGGTCTGCTGGCGTCGTCGTCGGCGGCTCTGAGGCGAGATGAGGACGACGATGGTAGCAACGAGGCTGAGATGGAGGGCCCGCCCTCGCGCCGCAGCACCGAGGCCCACGTGCGGCGCATCTTCATCTCGCTCGTGGACTCGTACAGCGAGGCGGCCAAGCACATCCTCAAGCCGTCCGGCCCCACTGCGCTGCCGCCAGGCGCGCTGCTCAAGCGCTCGCGCGTCGAGTCGCCGACAGACGAGGCTCCTGTCTTGGTGCCGCCGCCGCTCAGCCTCGACGCCCCTGCGCAGCTGCCGCGCGCGGACTTTGAGCGCTACCTTCGCCACTCGCCCGCCCAGTTCGCCGGCGTCGACCTGGACGGCCGCATCGACGTGGATGGCGTCTTCAAGCCCACGGCCGAGGCCGCGCAGTCCATGCTCTCGCTCCGCGTTGGCCTCCTCAAGACCTGCATGCTGCGCGCCAAGATGCTCGGCGTCATGGAGAGCCAGTCGAGCATCCTCGTCGACAAGAATGCCGTTGTTGTGCGCCTCAAGCGCAAGCTTCTCTCTGACGGCCGCCTGAACATCCCGCTCGACGGCATCGAGCGCCCCTTCGACCTCATGGACCCACTCATGGGCGGCCCGCTCGCGCTCGGCAAGCAAGCCTGGGCCTGCGGCAGCGCGCTCATCATCCGCGTCAAGATGTCCGAGACCAGCCGCCTCACGCGCGTCTACTTCAAGGACCACAAGCGCGACTACCTCTATGGCCGCGCCGTCTTTGAGACACGAGAGCCGGACGCCGCCACCTGGACCATCGAGGCCGTTTACGAAGCCAACCGCCACATCCTCTACGATGGGAGGCCCAGTGATCTCTAACGCGGCTTCGGCGACCTCCTTGGCGCCGCGGCCATTATTCGTTTATCACGGCGGCTTGCACTGCACACCTATTCGCCACCGTCCGGCTGTTTGCAACTGGGTGCTGCTCAGCGGCGAGCTCAGGGCCGCCACCGGGTGCTGCTCAGCGGCGAGCTCATGGCCGCCACCGTCTGCCGACACTGTGGCCGCCATCGTCTGCCGACAGTGAATGAAATGTTCCATTCTGCTGTGCTGTTGCCAACACATGCCAACACGCTGCTTCATCCCTGATTTGCGAGGAATGGAGCTTTCTTGCCAACTTGCTTTCTGTGGCGCGCCGTTGCTTTGTACAGCAGAGCCCTGCCGACCAATCCTTGAAAGGTGCCCCTGATGCTTTGTTTGAGTCCTTGCTCCGCCGCGCCGCTGATTCTGCGCACTGGTCCAGCTTGAAGGTCCCTTCTCAAGGCTTGGGGCCTGGTCGCGTTTGGCCGACGGACGATCCGTTCTGCGCTTGCCCGCGCTTGTCCGAGACCGACTTCGAGTCCCGACAGCGCCCGCCAGCACCTGGATCCCGAGCTGTTCTTGTCCTGGGACCTGGCCTGCCAGTGCTTTCCTGGCCCGGCTGGCACGATCTTTGCCGGCGGGTTTGTCCGCGTCTGGCCACGCCCCAGGCAGGGCCCTTGCCAAGGTTGATGAGTGCGACTCGGACGGGTCGAGCGCTTGGCCTGGTCTGCGCAGCCGCCATCACCAAGCTGGATAGGAATACAGACTCAAAGGTTGATGAGTGCGACTCGGACGGGTCGAGCGCTTGGCCTGGTCTGCGCAGCCGCCATCGCCAAGCTGGATAGGAGTACAGACTCAGACCCGACAGAATGGTGGTGCGCCCGGGCCCTGCCAGTGGGCTGGTCAGTGCCGGTCCTCACTGCGAGGGCCTGCGAGGGATGCGCGGCATGTTCTCCGTGTTCCCCGGAGGCGAAGGAAAAGCCAACCGCTGGGTCGCGTGGCGCGCGCACGGTCCACAAGCTGAGGGGCGGCCAGTGGCAGCGGATCAAGGAGGCTTCGCGGCGACGGAACGTGTTGTGTTCGTCGTCAGCACGGCGCGGTGCGTCGAAATCGTCCGTGGCCGGGCAGCGCGAAACTTGCTTGCTCCGCGCGACACAAAGGGGTGGTCTGAGCGGTCAGCAAGCGGATCGGCAGGCTGCCGGTGCCGCCTCAGACGGCGCCGGTGGTCCACTGAGCTCATCGAACCTGATCCAAGATCGAACCAAAGGCGCGGAGAACAAAGGGGAGGGGAGGTGATGAGGGTCGCGCCTCCGATCCCATTGCGTTTATATTTTATGCCATGCAGTGTTGCGTTGGTAGCGCACGCGCGCTGGTCGCACTGCCAGTCAAGACAAGCTCGCTCACATGTCAGCTAGCGAGCTAGCTGCTCCCACGGAAGACTTCCTGTGAATGCGTCAGCCAGGCGGTGGCCGGTGCCGACCGCGCCGCCAGTGCCCAGGCCGGCCGCCGGCCAGCATCCGCCGAGTCATCATCACCGCGAGGACTCATACTTCTTCCGCGGGCTTCCGCGGCCCGGTTCCTGGTTCCGCCGGAGCCCGTGCTCGCTGCTCGCAAGCTCTCGCTCACGCACGGCTCGCTCTCCGGCTGGGGGAGCTGCGGTCCGGACAAGCCATCGTTAGCTCGACGGGGTTCTTCGCGCGCGAATCGCATCTGGCAACGAGGCTACTACCTATTCTAACTTACTTCGAAGTTAGCTGGTACCCCACCGCCACCAAGCTAGCTAGAGAAGAGGATCGGAGACGTCAAGGAGGGCGAAGAAGGAGGTGAGGGAACATGAACAACTTTTGGCGGAAGGGATATTGACGAGTCCGGGCGGCCTGCCTGCAGAGGCTGGTCGGCTGTCGACTTGGGCCCGGGCCCGGCCGCACGCTCCGAGCGCAGCCGACGACACAGGCGCACGAGTCCAAGGCGAGGCAGCCGAACTCGCACGCGAGACGAGACAGCCCGTGGCGGAGGCCGTGGCCCACCGCCGAGTCCGCCGTGCAGCTGCGAAAAGCGCAGCCGGCAGAGCCCGAGGCGAGAGCTGGCGCGCGCCGGCGGGCCCCGCGGCGAGCTACAGCTTGCCGGCCAGCTTGCCGGCGCGCCTCGGGTCCCGGGACCCAGGCGCGCGGGAAGGACTGACTGAGACTGAGCGTCGCGAGCCCGGCAGCGCCGCCGCCGCGGCCGCCGCCGCCGTGCGCGGCGCCGGCCACGGGCGGCGCGCGGCCACGGGCGGCGCCGGCCTGCGCGGCGCCAGCCAGCACTGCGGAGGGCGGCACGGCGGCCGGAGCGAGCGGGCGGGCGGGCGGGCGGGCGCGGCGCGCCGGGCGCGGCGAGCGGAGCGGAGCGCGCGCCGCGCGGCGGCCAGCTCAGGGGGGCTGCTGCGGCGCGCAAGCGCTTGCGCAAGAGGCGGCGCTCGTCGGGCCCAATCTTCGCCGCGATCTGGCGCGAGCGCTCCAGACGCCGCGCCCGCCTGCGCGCGAGCGAGCGAGGCGCGCCGGGCGCGTGCAGAGCTGCGGCCGAGGCGCCCGCGAAGGAAAGCCGAGCGCAGCGCCGGCGACGCGAGCCGCCGCCGCCGCCGCGCCGCCGGGAGGCGATTTTCAAATTGTTTTCAAATTCGTCCCAGGCCGGGCAACCCGGCGCTCGTCGCGGCCGCCAACTAGCTCGCCAGCCAGCCAGCCGGCCAGCCGGCCAGCCGGCCAGCCTGCCTGCCCGGCCGGCCAGCCTGGGGCTGCTCAGGGAGCTCGGGCTCGTTCAAGTGGTTCGCCGCCCGCGCCTCGGAGCTCGCAGTCTGCCCGCTCACAGGCGGCAGCTGCGGCAGGCAGGACAGAGGCGAAAAGGCAGCCGGCGCCGACCCGACCCGACCGCAGACCCGCTTCGTGCTGGCCAGGCAAGGCAAGGCCAGGCCAGGCCAGGCCGCGGCCGCCCGCACGCTCGCGCGCCCGCGCGCCCGCGCGCTCGCCCGCCCGCGCGCTCGCTCACCCGCTCGCTCGCTCGCTCGCTCGCTCGGCCACGCGGGATCAGGCTCCGGCAGAGGAGGAAAGGCGGAATTGGCGGAGCGAATGATGGCGGAGGCGGAGTGGGACCAGGCGGCGACTGATGGCGGCGCCTGGGATGAGGGCGAGGAGGACCACGCGCGGTACGAGGACGAGCGCAAGACGGGCGGCCCGGACGAGGAACAGCGCGTGCTGTTGTCGTGGGCGCAGGCGGATGGCCCGAGTAGTACAGCCGACAGCGGCGGTGGCCGTGGCGGCTCTGGCTCCGAGCAGCAGCAGCAGCAGCGGCAAGACGGGGCGGGCAACTTTGACAAGGTGCTCATGGGCTTCTTGACTCTGGACGAGTGCGATGGCGCGCTCTCGGACCTGCTCGGCGAGGTGACGGGCGACCGCGGCGGGTACGACAGCAACGCGCTGACGACGCCGCCGCCGCCGCCGCCGCCTCCCCTGACGCCACCGCCGGAGTTGGCAGCCACGCCGCCGCCAGCGCCGCCGCAGGCGCAAGCGCAAGCGCAGGTGCAGCCGCACGAGGGCTCCTTCTTGCAAGGAGACCTGTACGGATCCTTTGACGAGGAGCTCTTCGCCAGCACGTACATGCGCAACAACAAGGCGAGCGGCGGCAAGAATCTGCGATGCTTCCCGTCGTGCTCGCCGAGCGGGCACTGCCAGTCCAAGTTCTGCGGGCGCGGCCTCGTGCTGCACGCCGTTTACCACCCGGCAACGGAGGCCGAGGTCGCCTCGGCGCCCCAGCTCATCGCGTACGGGCGCTTCCAAGTGCAGGGCCTGCCGGAGGAAATCCCGGTCGGCGCCGTCGTACCGCGCGAGGCCATCGTCGCCGACGAGCGCAAGCGCTCCCAGTCGCTGGCCATGTGGTACTCGTCGCGCCTGCTCTCGGTGCGCTCCGCCTCGACCGGCGGCGCCTACAGCATCGACTTCAGCTTCAACAGCCGCAGCTGCGGCTGGCACTACGGCTGGCAGTCCAGCAAGTACACTTGCGACCTCTCGCACTCCTTCGTCGTCTACACCTTCCAGCAGCTGCCGGACGACACGCTTCGCTGCATGGGCATCTTCAAGTCGCCCTCATTCCGCATCTATTGCCGCCGCCGCAAGCGCCTGCGCCGCGCCGGCTGCGGCACGCGCACCGACTCCCCCTCGGTGCTCCTGTACCACATTGTCAGCCTGCTGCACGCCGCCCCGGACTTTGACGAGGACCCGGAGGACACCGCCGAGGACGACCACGCGGACGAAGAGGAGGAGGAGGAGAAGAAGGACCTCGACGATCCCTCGGCGCGCGGCATGCCCCTCGCCACCGCGCGCCGCCGCCGCCGCCTGCAGCGCGTGCTGCGCCGCCTCGCGCACCACATCACCACGGAGTCCACCTTTACCGTGCACATTGCCCGCGTCTGCCAGGCCATTGCCGTGCGCCGCGACAAGGGCGAGCCTGGCGACGTCGGCTTTGCGCACTTTGTCGATGCCATGCTCCGCTACCTGCAGGACTTTCTCGCCACGCACGGCACGACGCTTGCCGAGCTCGCCGAGCTGCGTGCCTTTGAAACGGCGGCGGACGGCGCGCCGCCCTCGCCGAACAGCACGGACGGCGGGGGGGTTGTCATCAAGACCGAGTCCGGCGCCCCCGCAGCCCCGTCCTCCTCCTCCTCCTCGTCGTCGTCGTCAGCACCCCGCTCCTCGCCCACGGCCTCGCCCGCCAGTGCCGCCGAGGACTCCTCCTCCTCCGCCGCGCCGCCCGCCCCGCCTTCAATCGCATCCGCTGCAGTCGACCCGGCCGTCGCCGAGGCGCACGTGCGCCGCGTCTGTTTCGCGCTCGTTGACTCCTGCAGCGAAAAGGACATGCGCCTCGGCAAGCGCCCCGACCGCTTTGTGCCGCCGCTGCACGGCGAGGCCTCGGCCGCCATCGCCAAACGCCTGCGCATCGAGCCCGGCGCCGCCTTTGACACCATTGTCGGCAGTGTCGGCGGCGGCTACTGCGTCCCGCGCCTGCTACGGAAGAACGAGCCCGTACGCCTGCCCGACGCCGAGCTCGAGCGCTACACGCGGGACCGCTCCCAGCCCATGATCGACTTCGACCCACACGCGCCCTTTGACCTAAACGGCGTCTTTCGCTCCAACGCTGCCTTCCTCGACACTACGAGCCACCTCCGCGCCAAAATGCTGCACTGGCCCCGCATGCGCCAGGACATGCACCGCACCATGGAGCAAGAGGTCAGGGTCATCAACCACCATGACCATGTCCGTATCACCTACATCCCGCTCGCCATGGCCGACGGCGTCATCGAGGCGCATCTCGATGGCATCGCCCGCCCTTGGGACATGCTCGAGCCCCTCATGAACACCGCCGCCGAGCCCGTGGCGCTCACCCTCCAGTCCTTCGTCTGCGGAAACTCACTCGTCACCCGCGTTCTCCACCAGCCCTGCAAGCGCATCTCCCGCATGAGTTGGCTCAGCCGCTCCGGAGCTCTGCACGTACGCGTCATCTTTGAGACGCGCTCCGCACCCACGGAGGACGACTGGACCGTCGAGCTCGTGCGCACCCACGTTCTCGAGCCAAAAGTCACGTAAGCAAAGGCGAGCAAAGGCCGCTTGCGTTGCATTGGATCAATCGCCTGCCACACTAGCCGCCGACCAAGGCCGTCTCCCCTTTTTATTGGTTTTTCGCCAAAAACCACTCTCATATGTATAAGACCAACAACAGACTCTTTCAAACGTGGTCTTGGTGGGTGGTACGGATCGTGGTACGTACCACTGGTCTTGACAATGACTCGAAAAGGCGCTACGCCATGCGGTCCGCCAAACGCAATCCACCGCCCGAAGCATCAGAACGAACAGTCCACCGCCCGAAGCATCAGAACGAACAGCAAGATGAAGTCGGCACAGTGTGACGGAATTCTCCTGTCCTGTAGCTGCTGTAAGTGTACGACGCGCCGTGCCGCGCTGTGTGGCACAGCATTGTGCACCGCGACGCGCGGCGAGGTCCTCGTACATGCCACCATCTCGCAGCCTGACGCAGTCGAACGCACCAACGCAGGTGAAATCAGATTGTGATGGCTTGCCACTTGGTCTCCGTTCTGCGCTTGGGGGAATTTCGTACGTCCCGCCTGACTGCGACTGTGAGCGCTCCTGACAAAAGACACTTCGCTAGCGCCGCGCGATTCGCTACCACGCATGAACGATGAGCTTCGCCTTACCCGCAAGTCTTCAATCTTCCTTTCTCCCCGCCCGCCGGGCCCCGCCCTCCGAACCTCGCCCTGCTTGACTTTTGTTTTGCGCGGCGGTGCGGGAAGACGTCCTCCGCCCCATCTCGAACCTAACGACGACCTTTCCACCGTCGCTGCGCTGCGCGAGCAGCAAGCACCCAACCAACCGCCTGACGGCCCGTCGCTGCGCGCGCGCGAGGGGGGGCGGGCGCGCGGAGCGGGCGACAAGGCTGGGCGCGCTGCGCGCGGCGTCCCGCGGGCCGTGTTGCTCCGGCACGATGCGCGGGCGCGCGGCGCGCGGGGCGCGGGCCTCAGCGCAAAACGCGGAGTCGGCGCGCTGGGCGGGCGTCGAGTACGCGCTGGAGGGGCTGGCGGCACGCAGCGCGAGCGTGCGGCTGGAGAGCGCGCAGGAGGTGTCTGCCTTTGTGAGCGAGGCGAGCAAAAGTCAGGAGTTCCTGTACTACGAGAATATGAAGCTCGTGCCGCGCCTCACGGCGGGGCTGGAGCACGTCTTGTCCGCCTCGCGCGCTGACGGACACTACGGCGAGGACGCCATCGTCGCGTGCCTGGCCGTGACCAAGGTATACTCGCACGAGGACGAGTGGGAGGGCCTGCAGGACATGCAGATCAACCTTGACCCGCTCGTGCCTTCGGCGAGCTGTTTGCTGGAGGTGGCGCGCGCCGCGGCCGGGCCCGCTGCCGCGCGAGCGGCGGGCGACGGCGCGGGGCGCGCCGGCGGCGCCGGCGCCGGGGGCGGCGGCGGCAGCAGCAGCAGCAGCAGCAGTAGCAACAGCGCCAAGCGCGCGAGACCTGACGCTTTTGTCACGGAGGCCGCGGCGCTGGAGGGCGTCTCGGAGGGCGACGGCGCGGGCTTTAGCCTCTCGTGGGGTCGTGGGCTCGGCGCGCGCGACGCGGCGCTCATGGCGCTGGCCAAGCTGTGCAAGCTACACAAGGTATTTCTCAAGACACGGCGCACGAGCAAAGAGGGCCGCGTCGCGAGCCAGGCTGCCGCCTACGCCAATCTCGTGCGCCTCGTGCGCGAGGCGCTTCTAGGCGAGCTACGCCGCGCTGCCACAGCGCCCGTGATGGCATCCGACGGCACCATCGCCTCGTCCGCCTCGCCCCTGCTGGCCTGGCGCCTCACGGCCTGGGGCGGCGTCGCCGACACCTACTCGTCCGTCCTGGTCCTGGCGCCGGCTTTTGAAGGCGCGGACCACGACGTCTTCATGGAACATCTCATGCGCGTCTGCCGCGGCCTGCTCAAGGCCTATGTCGCCGCGCAGTCCGCCGACGCCCGCTGGGGAAGCGAGGCGCTGCCGCCGCTGCTGCGTGTCGCCACGAACCTGACGCACGAGAACGCGGCTGGCTGCGAGGCTATGAATGGCACTGCTCTGGAGCTGGCCGTGGACGTCTTCCGCCTTCTCAGCTCGACGCTCGCCCTGGACGCCGCCTCGTCCTCGTCGTCCTCCTCCTCCACCAAACCCGACGGCGCCGGGTCGGCGGCCGACGCGCTGCTGCTCGGCATGAACCTGGATGACGAGGACGCGCGGCCCAGCGCGCGCGCGCAGTACCTCTTCGACGCGCGCCTCACTCTACTGGGCCTCCTCACGAACTGCGTGGAGACCACCTCGAGCAACCGCGTACGGCTGAACGCGTACTGCGGCGACTTTGTGGCCTTCTTTGTGACCTTCTTGCCACAGGACGCGCTTTCAAAGCTGCGCGCCGGCGCCACGGGCGCCAACGTCGAGTTCGGCTGGTCGGCCGAGGACCTCATCACCTGTTCGTACGCCTGTCTGCTCTTGGGCTGCCTCATGCGCGAGAACAAGGCGAATCAGCGCACGATCAAGCAGCTCTTGCCGGGCCACTCGCTGGCCATCGTCATGCAGGTGCTGGAGGCCTTTATCAGCTTCCAACGCGAGGCGCGCACGCTCTCGCAGGAAGCCGAGGCCAAGACGCTGGAGATCATGACGGAGCTGCGCGCCGCCGAGCTCGCGGCCCACGATGACGACGACGCTGAAAAGAAGAAGAAGCTGCAGAACAAGAGTGCCAGCACCGGCGTCGCCATCAAGGCTGAGACCAAGGCCCCTGGCGCCGCAGCCAAGAAGACGCGCAAACGGGCCACCTTTGCCGTGGACACTGATGAGGACAAGAAGCCTGCCAAGGCGCAGCCAACCAAGGTGCAGCCAAAACGAGGCGTCCGCGCGACCAAGGCGCATACTGGCGAGGTGGACAAGTCAAACAAGTCCGCTGCCGCACCGAAACCAGCAACAACAACAGCAGCGGCCAAGCAAAAGCAAAAGCAAAAGCAGAAGCAGAAGAAGGATGGCCAGGCGCCCATTAGCAAGTTCTTCACAAAGCGTCCCACCGAGGCTCCTGCTGCAGCTGCGACGGCCAAGAAGCAGAAGAAAAATGCAGTGCCCTTTTCCCTGGATGACGTCATGATGTAAGGTAAATGCCAGAGACTTGCAATTGCGAAGGTTAGGTCCAGAGAGAGAGAGAGAGAGAGAGATACGCGTTCCAGGACGAGCAGCATCTCCTTGCAAAAGAATGAAGACCAAAGAGAAACGAAAAGAAAATTGATTTGGAGAACACACAGGGAAAAGGCATCCCTCAAACGAGCGTCTTGACTTCGTGGCCGTTGACGTCGCGGATCGCGACTCTTCGCTTGCCGCCGTTCTTCTCGCTGGGATACACCTTCTTGACGCCGCGGAAGCGCGGCGGCACCGGGAGCCACTCAGGAAAGTTGAAGCGCGGGTCGTCGCCCGGCGCGGCGTTGCGGTGCGGCGAGCGCGGCAGGTTGCCGGAGCCAACGGCCTCAGCGAAGGGCGCACCCTGGCCCGGGCGCGCCTGCTCCGAGCCCACGTGCACAGCCTCCACCGCAAAGGCGTCGGCCACGTTGGGAAAATACTCGCGCAGCGAGGCCCACTTGGGGTCGCTGAAGGCGACGTTGATGATCTGCAGCGTCGGCTCAAAGTAGCCGGCCATGTGCCACTGGCGCATGTGGATATCGGTGAACGGGCCCTGCTGCTGGTGGTTGCGGTCCAGAAAGTACCACTGGCCGCCGTCGCCGCCACCGCCGCCCCCCTGCTGGCGCGTGGCCGCCTGGCGCGGCGCCGGCACGTCCTCCTCCTCGAGGAAGGCATTGCTGCCGTTCGGGAACATGTTGGCCAGCGGCTTGAACGCGTTCATGCGCGGGTCGCCGCGGCACACGGGCAGGTCGGCGTTCAGGTACCCGGCCTCATACCAGGCGCGCATCTCCTCCGAGGAGAACGGGCCCTGCACCTTGTCCTTCTTGTCGCGGAAGTACCATTGCGTCGGCATCGTGCCAACACGCGCGCGCGCGCCGCCGCCGCCGCCGCCGCCGCCGCCGCCGCTCCCGCCTCGCGCTCCCCCGCCTCGCTCTGCTCCTCCACCTGCACGTGCGAGGCGCTTCCCTCGCTCGCCTGGCCGCCGCCGCCCGCGCCGCCGCCGCCGCCGCCGCCGAGGGGGTCGCGAGCGCCGGGTCGCGCCGCGCCGCAGCAGCCGCGCCGCAGCAAGCACGCGCGCGCGCGAGCGAGCGAGCGAGCGAGCGAGCGCGCGCGCAAGCCCGTCTGCCGCGCGCGCGCGGCGCGGCGCGGAGCGCGGCGCGCCTCCTCCGGCGCGTGCCCGCCTTGACTCGCCAAGTTTCGCCGATTCCGCCGGCCCGAGGCCAGAACGGAACGAACGATGCACAAGCGCGGGGAAGAACGGGGAACGGAACGCGCGGGAGCGCCGGAGCAGGCGCAGGCGAGCAGAGGCGAGACGCGCGAGACGGAGACGCGCGCGGCGCGGCGCGGCGCGGCATGGCGGGGCGCGCGCGCGTGCGCGAGGCGGCGAGCGTGGTGGAGCTGGAGGTGCTGAGCTCGCTGGTGTGCGAGGCGCTGCCGCTGCGCGTGCAGCGGCTGGCGGGCGTGGGCGGCGGGCGCGGGCTCTTCGCGGCGCGCGACCTGCGGCGCGGCGTCGCGGTCGGCCCGCTGCTGCCGCTCGCGGCGGCCGAGGTGAGGCAGGCGGCGGGGCGGCCCGCGAAGGCGGCGGAGAGCGCGATGCTGGACGTGGACGGAGACGAGGCGCTGCCCATGCAGCGGCCGCCGCTGACGCGCGGGCCGGCGCAGGCGCAGGCGCAGGGGCGGGGTGCGCAGCAGACGCCCAAGCCGGAGATCTTGCAGCACAGGCCAAAGGCGACGGCTGGCAGCAAGAAGAAGAAGCGCGGGCGCCGGGCCATGCACAGCGCGGCGAACGGGCCATGCGTCGTGTGCATGGCGACGGACAGGAGCTCGTGCCCGACTTGCACGAGCGAAAATGAAAGCGTGAGCGCCAGGGAGGAGCTCATCCGCAAGACCTTGCGTGCGCTCCATTCACTGGGCGACGAGAGCACCGGCGAGACCGGGCCGACGCAGACAAACCGCTTCCCGGGCATCGTGCAGGGTCTCCTGGTGCGCGCGCTGGCCGAGGAGCTTGTGATGGGGTCCATGAACACGCTCGTGACGGTGTGGTCCATGGTGCGGCCCGAGGTGGGGCCCGGCACGGAGGCGGCGTGGGAGCAGGACTGGCTGCGCAGTCACGCGCGCGTGGAGCGCGCGTGCGCGCTGGCGGGCCTGCCGGCGGCGCAGAGCAAGTTCTGGGCGGGCTCTTCTTCGTTGCAGGATCGCCCGCTGGGCGACCCGCGCGAGTTCTTCATGGCTGCCATGGCAAGTCTGCACGTCAACTCCCTGCGCACGCCGACGGCCTCGGCGCTGTACCCGACGCTGAGCTTCGCGAATCACTCGTGCGAGCCTTCGGTGGACCTGTCCTTTGACGGCGCCATGGCGTCTCTCATTCCGCGGCGCGACCTTGCGGCCGGTGAGGAGATTACCTTTCACTACGCTGGCTCGCGGGGACTGAGCACGGCGCAGCTGCAAAAGTTCTTCTCATGGAACTATGGCTTTTCGTGCCAGGTGGATTGTGGTTGTTCATTTCGGCGGGAAGCTGCGTAAGGAGTCGGCCTGTAGGCCTGTCTTCTTGGCTCGACAATGCGTGTCCTGACAGAGAGTGAGTTGGTTAGCTTAGTTTCCTCTCCTAGGCGTACGCGTTGCCGTTTCTTTTTTTCTTTTTCTCTCTCTTGCGATCTCTTGCTGCCAGGCCAGTCAGACACGTTTAAAGACACGTTGTCGATGTCATGTCCCCACGACCGCCGCAGCCTGACATGTGAGTCAGCGCCTGCCAGTCTTGCGCAGGAGGCTGCGCATGAGCTTGTTGGGCGGAGCACGGCCGCCCGAGGCCTTGCGCGAGCTCGCCTGCTGGCGGTTGGCGATCTCGAGGCTCTTCTCGAAGAGAGCCTCGGAGACCTTGTTGGCGCGCAGGTCCCGCTGGATCTCGCGCTGCTTGTCGATGGGCAGCTCCTCGTAGGGGATGCCGCTCTCGCGGGCGATCTCCCTGATGTTGCGGATGACCTTGAAGGTGTAGCCCTGGTCAACCAGGTACTGCTGGCGCTTGTTGGAAAAGTACATTTCGGAGGTGTCCATGGAGATGAGGGTGTAAAAGTAGGCGTTCCAGCCCACGTTAAAGTCCTCGCCGGGCTTGGGCCGCAGAATGCGGCCGAGACGCTGCGCCTCCTGGCGCCGCGAGCCAAAGTGCGAGGAGACCTGAATGATGACGTTGGCCTGGGGCAGGTCAATGCCGACGTCGCCAACCTGGGAGATGACAAGCACATTGATCTCCGTCTCGCCGTCCTGCAGGTTCTTGCCGCCGCGGAAGCGGCGCAGCAGGCTCTCGCGCTCCCATTGGGTGGTGTCACCATAGAGGTGGTGGATGCGCAGGTAGGTGCTATAGCGCAGAATGGCGGGGATGTCGTCGGAAAAGACGAGCACCTTGTCGCGCTTCTCGACGTGGTAGCGCAAGAGCATCTGGCAGATGGCGAACTTGTTCGGGTTCATGACGTAGAGCAGCTGCTTGCGCTTGGCCGGCGTGTCCGGGTTGAGGTACTCGGCGAAGAATTCGGCCGTCATTGGGCACCAGACCTCGGCGCACAGCACCTTGGCCAGGTAGCCCTCCTCGGTGAGCGCCTGCCAGTTGGCCTCGTAGAGCTTGGGGCCAATGAGAAAGTTCAGGTCGTCGATGAGGCCGTCCTCGCGCACCAGCGTCGCGGTGAGGCCCAGCTTGCAGTGTGACTTGACGTGGCGTAGCGCCATGCGGAACATCTTGGCCGGCACCACATGGACCTCGTCCATGATGATGAGGCCCCACTCGGTGTTCTTGACCTGCTCCATGACGCGCTCGCCGTCCTCGGAACGGCCCTTGCTGTAGGACATCATGTTGTACGTGGTCACCAGCACGGTGGCACCAGACTCGTGCAGGTCGTCCTTGGACTGGCTCGTGAAGCGGCGGATGTGCTCGTCTTTGAGCGTGGTGAACATCTTCAGCGAGCGGATCCACTGCTCCACGCCCACTGCGTTGATGCAAAAGATGATACAGCTTTTCTTCACCGTGCACGCCGCCGTGATGCCCGTCAGCGTCTTGCCGGCGCCGCACGGCAGCACGATAATGCCGGACCGCGCGCGCCCGTTGCCAAACATCTTGGCCAGAGACTTTTCCTGGTACGGACGTACGCGCGTCGATGCGCGCAGGCTCATGGGCAGGTCTGGGTTGCGCGTGTCGCGCTTGAAATCGTACTCCTCCATCAGCGGGTAGTCGGCCATCATGGCGGCCTCCTTGACCTGCTCGATGAACTCGGGCCGGATCTCGAAGCTCAGCACCTTCTTTGGCTGCGGCTCGGCGCT
Organism: Thraustochytrium sp. TN22; assembly: GCA_013306675.1. Lineage (NCBI taxonomy): Eukaryota > Bigyra > Thraustochytrida > Thraustochytriidae > Thraustochytrium > Thraustochytrium sp. TN22. The sequence continues at coordinate 10,086 of JABLUY010000011.1, read as the reverse complement.
CCCGCTCACGCCCGCCTCGTCCGCGGTCCGCTTGCGCCCGGCCTGCGCGCCGCTCGTCTGCTGCGCCTGCTCTTCCTCCTCCTCATCGTCCTCGTCCTCGGCCAGCTCATCCACGCGCTCGATGCGCCGCTCCAGCAGCTTGTCCAGCTCCTCAAAGTCGGTAGCCTGCGCGGCGCGGTCCTCCTGGGCCGCGTTCGTCTCGAGCAGGCGCACGTCGCCCTGGTCCACCTCGCTCACACTCTGACCAGGGCCGATGCCCTCGGCCGTGCCCTCCGTCTGCGCCAGCCGCCGCGCCTCGAGCCGCCGCAGGCGCGCGTCGATGGACTGGTCCTGCGCCTGTCGGATCGCGCGGATATCCAGCAGCGTCTTGAGCACCTCCGGGTACGGGCTCTCCACGTACAGCCGGTTGCGCTTCAGCACGAGCTTGGCCTTGCCGTGCGACGCGGTGCACTTGCGCACAAAGGTGTCCACCTCCGGCGGCACCGAGCACTTGCTTAGACGCCCCAAGGTACGCAGAATTGTCTCCGTGTCCAGATTCACAGAGACGGCGGCGTACAGCGAGTACGGCGTCAGCTTGTAGTGGTGGATCAGCTCCGGCCGCGATTCCGGCTCCGCGATGGCCACCAGAAAGTCCGTCGCCAGCGCAAAGTACGGCGACGTCACCTCGAGGTAAATCTGGCCCGTCGGCGCCACCCACAGCGGCCGCGACTCGTGCCCGGGCCGCAGCTCCAGCACCTTGCGGAAGTCCTCGCCCTTGGCCAGCAGGCTCGTGCTCCGCCGCGCGCGGTCCGCGATCTTGGCCGAGGCGGACTTGTCCAGCTTCGCGTCGTACTCGTCCGTCTCGAAGTCCTCGCCCAGGTAGTTGTTCTCCTCCAGGGCGACATTCTCCGCCTCCGCCAGCGCCGCCTGCAGGAGGTCGCGCGACTTGGCCGCCATGGCGAGCGCCCGTCCGGCCGCGCGGCGCCGGAGCCGCCTGGGCGCGGGCGCGCGACCACCCGCCGCCGCCGCCCGCCCGTCCGTCCGTCCGTCCGCCCGCCCGCCCGCCCGCCCGCCCGCTACCGCCGCTGCCCGGCGTGGCGCGAGCGGCCGAGCGAAGCGAGTTTGATTGAGCCCGGGTCGAGCCTGCGCTGGCTGGCAAAGCGAGCAAGCGAGCTGCACATCATGATGGAGCTGGACGAGCACGGCGGGTACGAGGGCGGTTCCGGCGATGGCCCGCAGGCGGTGTGGGCGCGCCAGCCGCACCGGCAAGCTTAGTTTGGCTTTCCATTGGCGGAGAAAGTCGAGGAGGGCCAAGAAGACACGCCGGGTAGCCAGATCCTTGCCTTGCCTTGTTGGGGATGACCTTTTGTCCGAGTCGAGCGCTGCAGCGAGATCTTGGTGATCAATGCCGTTGACATCAAGATCCACAGTCGGGGCGGGCTGGCACGACTTGTGCAGTGACTGGGTCGACCCGGTCGTGGCCGGTCGTAGCTGGCGGTCGACCCGGACGTGGATGCACGCTGTCGGCCCTAGACTGATTGGGTACCGAGTCTCACTGCTCTGACAAGCAGCGTAGCCTACTAGCCCCGCTGCGGCTTGAGGCCGTGCAGTTTGCTGCCGTAATGCCGGCGCACAAGCTTGCACAAGCGCCGACGCGCCCGACGCGCGCGCTGATAGACAATCTCGCGAGCTGGCGCGAGCTCACGATCCTGGCGTCCTCAGGCAGCGCACACCCTTGGCACGATGGCGTGGCGTGCCACCGAGCCAACGTGGGATTGCAATCAAGGGCATCCGCCACATCAATGCAGAACTGTAACGATTTGGAGGCGAAGAAACGCGGAGACGATGGCGCGGGAGTTGCCGTTCGTGGTGGTCGAGAATGCTGCGGCCAAGATGGTGGACGGCAAGGCGTTCCCGCTGACGCTGGGCCCCAAGGAGGACCCGACGGCGGGCGCGGTGGCGGAGCACGCGGAGGTGCTGCGCGAGCTGGCGCGCGAGCACGGCGCAGTGCTGCTGCGCGGGTTCGCGCTGGAGCGCGCCGAGGACTTTGGCGAGGTGGTGCAGAACCTGGGACTGGAGAACATGCCGTACGTGGGCGGCGCGGCGGTGCGGCGCAACGTGGTGGGCGACTACGTGTTCACGGCGAACGAGTCGCCGCCGAGCGAGCCGATCCCGTTTCACCACGAGATGGCGCAGGTGAGCAACCCGCCGGACTACGTGATGTTCTACTGCGAGGTGGCGCCCACGAGCGGCGGCGAGACGCCGCTGATTTTGTCGCGCAAGGTCTGGGATTTCTTCGAGGCGGAGTTCCCGGCGATGGCGCGGCAGGTGGAGCTGCTGGGCGTGCGGTACGTGCGCACGATGCCGGAGGAGGACGACGAGACCTCGGCGATCGGACGCTCGTGGAAGAACACCTTCATGGTCAAGACGCGCGAGGAGGCGGAGGCGAAGATGCGCGACATGGGCCACGAGTGGGAGTGGCTGGCCAACGGTGATCTGCGCAGCACGACCAATATCGTGCCGGCCGTGCGCGGCGAGCCCGGCACGGGGCGCAAGGTCTTCTTCAACTCGGTGGTGGCCGCCTACAAGGGGTGGGTGGACTCGCGGAACGATCCGACCAAGGCGGTGGTCCTGGGCGACGGCACGCCCATGGACACGGCGGCGCTGGAGGCCGTGGCGGCCTACATGGAGCGCGAGCGCGTGTGCGTGCCGTGGCAGCGCGGCGACGCCATCATCGTGGATAATCGCGTGGCGATGCACTCGCGCAACACCTACGACTCGCCGCGTCGCGTGCTGGCGTCCGTGGGCCGCGTGCCGCTGGCCGGCACGTACGCGAGCTCTGCGGCGCTCCAGGCCAAGGCCACGGGCACGCCTGTGTTGGCGCGCCTGTACAACGGCGCCTTCATGCCACGCATCGGCCTCGGCCTCTGGAAGGTGCCGCGCGAGGCGGCGGCTGGCGTGGTGGTGGACGCCATCAAGGCCGGCGTGCGCCACCTGGACTGCGCCTGCGACTACGGCAACGAGAAGGAGGTGGGCGAGGGCATTAGCGAGGCCATCGCGCAGGGCCTCGTGCGCCGCGAGGACCTCTTCGTCGTTTCAAAGCTCTGGAACACCTACCACGGCGACAAGGTCCCGGACGCGCTTTCGCGCACGCTGGCCGATCTGCAGCTCGACTACCTCGACCTCTACATGATCCACTTTCCCATCGCGCAAAAGTTCGTTCCCTTTGAGAAGCGCTACCCGCCCGAGTGGTTCTACGACCCGGACGCGCCCAACCCGCGGGTCGAGCTGGCGCGCATCCCCATGGAGCGCACCTGGCGCTTCATGGAGGCCGAGGTCGTCGCTGGCCGCACCCGAGCCATTGGCGTCTGCAACTTCAGCGTGCAGCAGCTCCGCGACATGATGGCCTACGCCAAGTTCCCACCCGCCGTGCTTCAGGTCGAGCTCCACCCCTTTAACACGCAGGACCACCTCGTGCGCTACGCCGAGTCGCAGGGCATGCGCGTCGTTGCATTTTCGCCGCTCGGCCACGCCAGCTATGTGGAGATCGGCATGGCTCAAGATGACGACAGCGTGCTGCGGAGTCCCGTCGTGCAGCGCATCGCCGAAGCTCACGCAAAGACGCCTCACCAGGTTGTCCTGCGCTGGGCCATGCAGCGTGGCACCTGTCCGGTCTTCAAGTCCGCCAACCCGGACCACATTCGCGCCAATCTCGACGCCGTCTCCTTTGCGCTCTCCGAGGACGACATGGCCGCCATCTCCGCGCTCAACAAGAACCGCCGCTTCAACGACCCGGGCGTCTTCGCGCAGGCAGCCTTCAACACCTTTTTGCCCATTTACGACGCCTCCGCCACTAGCCGCACGTGAGCGACTTGCGTCGCATTCTGCAAGATGATGATTCCGCCGGGCTCGTCCAAACCCCCTTTTTTGTCTCTGCACCAGAAAACGAGGTGTGATTTGTGCAAGTTGACTGATTTATTGTGCCGGGCAGGCCAAAACAAAAAATCAGTCGAGTTCGTCAAAGGCCTCCTCGCTACGCCCAGCCTCGCTCGAGTCCGTGACATCCGCAGCACAGTCCTTGCGTTGCAGCGGCGCGCTCGCCTCTTCCTTGGAGGGACCAGCCGTCTCGTCCTTGTGCTCGGTCTCGGTCTCGGTCTCCGTGTTGTCGGATTCAACCTCGTTGACCTCCTCCGTCTCTTCAAGAGGCGGAGGGCATGGTGGGGCAGCAGCAGCGGCAGCAGCAGACGCAGGCTGTGAAACAGAAGCGGTGGATGACTCCGGCACAACATCGTCGGTTGCCGCCTCGCTGCGAGCCTCGGCGCGGCGCAGCTTCTCCTCGCGGAATGCCTTGCTCTCCGGGTTCTCCGGACGGTGAAGGACCTTCTCGCCAGAGAAAGGGTTGATGAGCTCTTGCTCAGCGGCAGCAGCGGCAGCAGGGGCAACAGCAGTAGCGGTAGCAGGAGGAGGCGGCACCGGTGGCACGACAGCATCTTCCGTGGGCGCGGCGGGCGGCGCCACAGGAGGAACGGCGTCCACGATCTCCACCACGGCAGGCTCAGCAGGCTCGGTGCCCGAGGCCTCGGCAGCGGCCTTGGCGGCCTTGGCAGCCTCGCGCTCAGCGCGAATGCGCTTGCCCTCGAGCATCATCTTCTCAAAGGCGCGGAAGTTGGCGTCCTCCTTGGCACGCTTCTCCTCGCGCTGACGGCTGAGCTCGGCCTTTTCGGACTCGCGCGCCGCCTCAACACCGCCCTCGGCCAGGCCGCGGCACCACGCCTCGGCGCGCAGCCGCTCCTCCGGGAAGACCGGGCGGTCGTCGAGGTACTTGAGGCACTTGAGGCGCGCAATGGTGGTCTTGCGGTAGAAGCGAATCTGCTTCACGCAAGGGTTGCCCTGCAAGTAGAGCACGGTGAGGTTCGGGCACCTCTCCAACAGGTCCAAGATGGCCGGGTCCTCGATCTTGTTCTTTTGGATGTCCAGGCAGGACAGCTCCGGCAGGCGCGTGAGCTCCTCGAGTGCGTCGAGCTCGCGCAGACGGTTCTGCGGCACGAGCAGCGTCTTGAGCTCCTTCATGTGGCTCAGGTTCTCAATGCGCTCGATGAAGTTCTGCGCCAGGTTGAGCGTGTCCAGGTGCTCCTGCGACTCGAGGTTCTCGATCCTCTCGATCACGTTCTCGTGCAGGTACAGCGTGCGCAGCTCCGTCTGGTGCTCCAGGCCCTCGATCTTGAGCAGCCCGTTGCCCTCCAGCCAGAGCACCTTGAGCCCAGTGTACTCGTCCAGGTTCTCGATCTTCTTCCACCCTTTGTAGTGCAAGTACAGCTTGTCGTTCAGCCGCGCCGTCCGGTACAGCTTGTTCTTTTCGCACGACTCGCGCAGCGCCTGCTTGGTCATCTCCACGCCCACCATGGTGCGCAGAGCCGAGCGGCCGAGCAAGCGCGAGAGCGCGAGAGCGCGAGCGCGGGAGCGCGAACGCGAGTGCGAGTGCGAGCGCGAGTGAGAGCGCAGCCCCGCTCGCCGAGGCCGTGCGCAAGCGGACTTGCCACTCGGCCGGAGCCTACCTTGGCGAGCCCAAGTACGTTGAACGGCCAGACCCGCGGAAAACGGGTTGCGCGCTTTGTGGCGCTTTCGGCGGCAAACGCGCGCGCAGCAAACTAGTGGCGACGAGCTCGCTGCCGCAGCCGCCGTGCAGACGCCGAAGCAAAGCCCGAAGCGGGCGCGCGGCGCGCGCGAGCGGGCGCGTCGCGCGCCCGTCCTGCGGCGAGCTTCGCAGCCCTGGCGCCGCGCCGCGCGCTGCGCTGCTGGCTGAGGGCGAGGGGGATGAAGACGTTGCGTCAAGGTACGTCATGGAGCGGCAGGCAGGCAGGCGAGGAGGACGAGGAGGACGAGGAGGACGAGGAGGAGACGAGGCGCGGGGCGCGCGCGACGAGGGCGGGCAGCGCGACATGACGATACAACTTTGAGCCGACCGCATGCTGTGGCACATCAAAAAGACTACAATTATCCGATCGCTGCGAGCTTGCTGTGCTGGTGGAGAATGCGAGGCCCGTGTTGCTTGCGAACGAGAGAAAGAGCGTTGAACGCCGTGATGTGAAGAAGGCGGAGAAAACTGACGAAGGTATGGATCGAGCGTTGCAGAGCATCGTTGTGTGAAATAGTTCCCTGTGAAAAGCTCGCGGGCGTTCGCAGCAGACGGCGTGCCTCGCTCCCTGGCGTGTCTCGCTCCCGTCGATCGACAGCTCGAGAGCCCGCCTCATCCTCTGGCGGCGAACCTTATTGTATAAATCAAGCCAACTTTGTAACGATTGTGTCACGCGGGGCCTGAGGCCCAGACTCTCCTTCACATTAGGGCTCTCTCTCCTCTCTCTGTCGTCGCTCACATCAGGTTGGGCGAGATCCTGCCAGACCAAGTCCTCGTCTCGTCTCGTCTCGTCTCGCCCCGCACCAAGCCCGAGGCGGTCCGCCTCCTGCCGCGCCGCGCGACCCGCGCGGTCTGCACGGTCTGCACGGGTCGGCGCCTGGACGCCCGTAGCGCAGCGCCGACAAGACCCTAACGCGAGCAGGAGGTGGACCGGCGGGAGCGCCCGGGACCAGAGCGCTGCGCGCACGTGCAGAACCGCACGGGGCGGCGGCTGGGCCGCGCACGGCGCGCGGTGCGTGCGCGTGGAGGCGGCGAGCGGCGGGCAGGAGGGCGCGAGGAGCGCCTCCCGAGCCCCTGGCGGGCGAGCGCGCCTTGCGGGCGGCGCAAGAGGGCGGTAGGTAGGGGCCAGACGGCCCGACCTCGCGCGCGCATGGACGCAACTCCGACGAGGCGCGAGGTGGCCGCGCTCGTGGGCCAAGTGCGGCTCCGCATCCAGGCGGAGACGCAGAGGAGCCCGAGGCCCACGAGAGGACGCGAAGCAGGCGCGTGGACGCCCGGCAGGGCGCTGGCCAAGGCTCTGCGCAAGGCGCCGTGCGGAAGGCAAGCTGCCGCGAGAGCCGAGGCGGCCAAACAGGAGACGCTAGTGCAGCGTGCCGCGGGGCTTTCGGACGCCGAGCTGGTTCGGCTGCTGCGCGCGAACCAATTCGACCCCGATGCGGCGTGCCGACAGGCCCTGCAGGCCCTGTACTGGCGCAGGGACCACCGCGTGGATGCCCTCTTGGGCAGCAGCAACGAGTTCGAGGCCCAGGACAAGCGCGGATCGCTATACTGGGCGGGCGAGGACCTGGAGGGCCGGCCCGTGCTCGTCGTCTGCCTGCGACGGCACGACCCGCACCTTTTCGCTGCGGAGGCGAGCCTGCGATTCGTGCTGTGGAAGCTCGAGAGCATGCTGTCGGACCCGGACGTGGAGGACGTGACGGTGATTGTGGACCTGGAGAATGCATCCCGCCACAGCCTGGACGGCAAGCTGCTGCGCGAGCTGGCACCGCTGCTGTACAGCTTCTACCCGGGGCGGCTGGCGCGCATGCTCATCTACCCCAAGACGCCGCTCAATATGCTGGTGTGGAAGGTCTGGGCGCACCTGTTCAAGGAGGAGACGCTGCAAAAGGTGGCCTTCATCCCGGCGGACGGGGACGGCGACGGCAGCCTGCTGTCGCTGCTGCCGCGGTTTGTGCAGACGTCCTTCGCGCGCGAGCCCCAGGCGCCCTCGCATGCGGCGCGCGCCTTTGACGACTTCATCTCGCGCGACCAGCGCGAGGCGCGCTTTGGCGGCGGGTCCTTGGCGGTCGCGTGGAGCGACCTCGGGCCGGGCGTGGATGACGAGGCCAGCCTGCGCCTCCTCGCCGGCGAGCGCGGCGCGCGCAACGTGGACGCCGCGGGCTTTGCGCGCTTTCTGGACGCGCAGGACGGCCGCCTCGAGAGCCTCTTGCGCCAAGCGTCGGAGCGCTCCGTGCTGCCGGCCGTGACGTTGACCCCGTTCCGCCAGGATTCGCTGCTGGAGCTGCTCCCTCAGGACAAGGACTCCGAGGCAGACGAGGAAGACGCAGCAGAGGCCGTTGTTGGGCTGCAGGGCGAACGCCAGCGCGAGCGCCCGCACCAGCGGCGGCCCTTTGGCGTCGGCGTGGTGGAGACAGCGCCGGAGGCGGCGGCTGAGGACCCGAGCGTGGTCAACAGCTTCAGCCGCATCCCGGGGTCGCTCTTTCGCCTCCGCGTCGGCCCGGACTACCGGCGGTACCGCCGCAAGGAGGTTGCCGGGTCGCCCCTGTACGAGCTTGTGCAAATGGACTGCTGCGGGTCGCCGCACAAGCTCTTTCATGTGGCACAGCGCGCCGCGCTCCCGGAGCTGCCGCACTCCAAGGTGCCCAACATTTCCGGGCTGCCGGAGATGCTCGTCATCAACTACCAGGTGCCCCTGTACGACCCCACGCTACTGGGCCGCGAGAAGACGGACGGCCCGAGCGGCGGTGTGGCCGCCGTCTTCAAGCTGGGCGACTGGGCGCGGAGCAGTCCGAACGACGTGGCTGTCCAGCTCTTCCGTCGCTACGTGAACTGCTTTGACAGCGATCCCTTCCGCGAGCGGCTCAAGTGCATCACGAGCCTGATGAACCCAGACGACATGATGCTCAGCAGGGTGGAGCGCGCTCTCTGGGCGCGCTACAACGGCACGCCCTGGCTCGTCCGGCCCGAGTACCGCTTCTTCCACGGCCCCGGCTACTTTGAGATCGACATTGACGTCCACATCTTCGGCAAGCTGGCGCGGAAGGCATGCGCCATGGTGCGCAAGCGCCTTCATTACGCCATCGTGGACGCCGCCTTTGTCATTCAAGCTGAGACCGACGAGGAGATGCCCGAGCGCCCCCTATGCACGCTGCGCATGGCGCGCTTCCAGTTCAACGAGCCTCCCGTACAAGACGAGTGAGCCGGTATCGGGAAGACTGTATCCCGGAAAGCGGCCGTGACTACGAAGAGCACTGTAATGATGATTCAACTCGAACCGAGGCCTTTGGGGGTGCAGCGCAAAGCCCAGCAGGATCTGTGGCTGTCGCGCGAAAGAGCGAACCTGTGGCGGAGCATATTGTCCCGCCGCAGCTACTGGTGATGGGCGGGAGAGGGCGTGCTTTCTCGAGGAGGCACGGCAATGGGGACAACTTGGCGATACCATCGAACCAGTGGATGGGCCGCGATGAACTCCCTGGTTGATATCTTAGAAAGGAGGCGAAGGAAAACCAGATCGAGAGGAGGGAGCGCATCCTGCTGCTCGAGAGCTGGGGGCCCTCCTCCTGCTGCCACGGGGATGGCGCATCCTTGGTATGCTCCTAGGAGGCCATGTCAAAAAACCAAACGCGGGCCGTGGCGACCGTAGCACGTGTCATCGATCACGAGCAGGGCCGCTAACTACGAAGTGGCAGGACGGGTGCCATGAGGACTTGAAGTGGAGCACCGCACTGGCTGAACTGTCCTCGTACGCATCCGCCGCGGGGCCCTAGGGACGAGCACACGTGTTGCACATGTAGCCTGAGAGAAGCGCAAGTCGTTCTCGCTGCCGCCATCTTCCACTGCAAGTCCGCTGGCATTTACGTTAGGCTTGCCCCCGAGCCGCACTCTGCAGCAGCCGGCCAGCGCGCCAGCCTTGCGCTCCGCTCTCCATGCGGGTGCAGGCTTGCGATGGCCCAGGCTGCCCAGCGGCCCGCGCTACACAGCTGCACCTGCGCCAGCAATCATCGCAACACTTCGAGAGCGGCCCGAGTGCGTCCGGCCCGCGTTGAGGAGACGTACAGGCTCTCGCGCTCGCGCGCAGCTCGCTCGCTTCGCGCGCTTCGGGCCTTTGCCAGACCCCACTCGCTCGCTCGCTCGCTCGCACGCTCCTCCGTTGCTGCACCCGCGCGCGGGGGCCCACGGCTTGCCTGCTTGCGCGCCTGCGCGCCTGCGCGCCTGCCTGCGCCGCGCGCGCCTCCGCTCTCGGGCGCTCGCTCGTGATCAGCCTGAGAGCGGTCTGTCCTGCACGGCACGTGCGGCCGTGGCACGCGCCGGCCACCGGGCCACGGCCGGCCTGGCTGGAGGAGAGCGACTGGAGGGAGGGCGCGAGAGCGGCGCGGCGCGCGGCAGACCTGCAACCGAGGGCGGGGGGGAAGCCGAACGAGGCGTGCGGACGCTCGCCCGCTCGTGCGACTGCTCGATCGGGGCGCGGCGCA